>JAJQQW010001118.1:15000-17215 GCA_025583905.1 Ia io | reverse complement strand
TTTTCCCAAAGATTTTTTTAGAGAGAGTGGGAAGGGAGGGGCGGAGAGGGGGGGAACAGAGAGAAAGGGGAAGAGGAGGGAAAACAAGTCGATGGAAGGAGAAAACACCATCGTTTGATTTGCCTTTCCTGCACACGCCTGATTTCTGGGGAGGGGCTGGGGGTTGGTAAAAGCACTTGCAAAAAACCATAAGGTTTTGTTGGCTCGTAACCAGAATTTGAAAACAGGGACCCTTTAGGTCTTGGCAGGGGGTTCGATTGAGGTTTCCACTGAGAAATAATCAAACTGGATTTAGGGGTTTCTTATTTTCTTTTGGGGGTTTTATACTTACCTCAATTCAGGGGGGGAGGCCTTGGTGAAGGGACAAAGCATATCAACGCTTTCTCACACTCAGCACACGGAGGGCTGCGAAACCAAAGACGTAGGGAGTCACAAACATAACTAATAAAAAAAAGAGGGAGGGGGGGGGGGGGAGAGGGGGGGGGGACCTGTTCCTGGGAGAAAAGAAATTACTTCAAAAATGGGGAGATATCGATGCAACAACAAATTAAAATCAATTTTGTTCAGGGGACATTTTTTTTTCCCACCCACTATTCTAGACTTTCCACTGGTTAAATTCACTATTCAATTTTTCGGAAGCAAAGAATTCTTTAAATGCGGATAAGATGGACTCAAGAAGCGGAGGTCATAAAGGGCAGAAGAATTTAAGGGGCGGTCGAGGGACATTGGCTTTGCAAGAAAATGGGAGGGGGACCCATAAACCAATACCAAGGAAAAGAATTAGGGTCCAAGGGGAAATATATCAGGGATCTAACTCCTTAACATGTTGGGAAAATAAGACAAGAAATGATATGGCCCGGATTTTTAACTTCAAAAACCTTCTCTACGACACATAAATGGCAGCAAACAATAAAATCTAAGAGGAAGATTCTCTACATTAAGATTGTGCCATAAAAAAATTTTTTTATTTTTAAATCATTTCTCTTTGAGTCTTTCACAAAATTTTATATATAGGGGAACAAATTAGAACATCCTAGGAGTTACCTAAGTCACAAACACCTTCCTATCAAGGAACCTTAAAGCCCAAGATCATGTAAAACTAAAAAAATTGCGGCCTAATTCTCTAACAGAAAAATAAAAAAATACCTATTAGAAAAGAACTTTAAGCAACAAGGGATTTATATTATCATTTGTTCCTTCATAAACCTTTTAAAACCTTAGACATGGACAAAAAAAACAGTCAAATAAAAATTAGAAAAGGCAAAAATAGACCAAAATTCCTTCCAAACATAGCTTTCAATAATTGAATGTGAAAGTTTCCTAAAGAGATAACCCCAAAATGATCTATTAACAATGAAAAAAATTTAATAGCATTAAAGTGACTAGAAGAAAACACAAGAAATAGTATAACAAAACATAAACAAGAGAAAAAAAAAAAAAAAAAATCAAAAATAGAATCAAAGTGGGGAATGAAATACACAAGGATCACCACCCCAATCAACAGGAACCATAAAGGTATCAATCCGGGATAGCAATTTTGGATCTGAGAAGCCAAATAAAGTGGAGACGAGGGGGGGGCAGAGGCCCAGGGGGGGGTGATAGTGGGGGGGGCCACATACAGTAGTTGGGAGGGGCCCGGGGGGGGGCAACAAGAAAAATGGGACATCCTTAAAATTACAAGGGGGTGGAGGTTTTTTAAAAAAATACACAAGGGCAGGGGGATATTACAAGAGTTGATCCCAACCTAAGTAAAGTAGCTGAATTTTTCAGGTTTCTCATTAAACATATTTGCTCTGGGGGGGGGAACTGGGCCTTGTTTTAAGATTCAATTCCAATAATAAACACCTTGCAAAAACAGTCTGTTCTCCACACATGAAAGATCCCTTCATTCAACTAAATGTTTAATTCAGCTGGGGAGAATGGCAATAACTGATAAGGAAATAATCCCCTTGTATCAGTGCTTTCCCACGACCAATCAAATTTCATGTTAGGAAATATGGGGATGAAACTTACTGAAACAATTAGATATTCAACTTTAAACAAATTTTTTTTTACAACCTAAAATGGTAACTCCACCCCCCCCCCCCCCCCCCCCCCCCCCCCCCCCCCCCCCCCCCCCCCCCCCCCCCCCCCCCCCCCCCCCCCCCCCCCCCCCCCCCCCCCCCCCCCCCCCCCCCCCCCCCCCCCCCCCCCCCCCCCCCCCCCCCCCCCCCCC
>JAJQQW010001118.1:0-10000 GCA_025583905.1 Ia io | reverse complement strand
GGGGGGGGGGGGGGTGGATACATTTTAAGGGTGGGGGGGTTTTTTTTTTGGGGGGGGGGGGGGGGGGGGGGGGGTCAGGGGTAAACGGAGGGGGGGGGGGGGAGTTTTGGGTGAAAGAGGGGGTTGTGGGTGGGGAGGGAGGGGGGTCCCAAAAATAATTTTTTTTGGGGGATTTAATGGGTTTTTGGTATTAGGTTTAAAAGGGGGGGGGGTTTTTGGGGGGGTTTTTTTGTTTTAATTGAATTGGGGGGGCCCAAGAGGGGGGGTGGGGGAGGTGGTTTAAAGGGGGTTGGTGTAGGAAAATTGGTGGTTTGGAGGAGGGGGGGTGGTGGTGGGGTGGTGTGGAAGGGGGTGGGGGTGGGGGGGGAATTTTTGGAATTTTGTGGGGGGGGGGCCCCCCCCTTTTTTATTGGGAGGGCATAAAAAATATATTTTTTGGGGGGGGGGGTGGGGTGGGGGTGAGGAATGGGGTAAGGGGGTTTCAGGGGTGGTGATGGGTTTTTGGGTGGTAAGATTGGGTGTGTGAGGGGGGTTTTAAATTGGGGAGATGTTGGGGTGGGGGGATAAATATGGGGGGGGGGGGGGGAGGGGGGGGGGGGGTTGGGGGGGTGGGTTTGGGGGGTGGAGGAGGGTGTGGTGGATGGGGTTATTTTTTTGGTGGGGGGTTGGGGGGGGGGGGGGGGGGGGGGTGGGGGTGGGGGGGGGGGGGGGGGATGGAGGGTGGTTATACACCGGTGAGGGATGGGGGGGTGGTTTTGGTGGGTTTATGGGGGTTGGGGTTGGGGGGGGGGGGGGGGGGGTGTTTTAAAAAGGGGGGGGGGGGGGGGGGGGGTTTGGGGTTGGGGGGGGGGGGGTGGGTTGGGGGGTTGTTGGGGGGATGGGGGGGGGGGGGGGGGGGGTGTGGTATGGGTGGTGGGGGTGTGTGGGGATGGGGGGGGGTTTTTGGTGGGGGTGGGGGGGGGGGTATTGGGGGGGGGTGTGGTGGGGGGGGGGGGGACTTGTGGGGTGGCAGTGGGGGGTTTAAAGTGGGTATTTGGGGTTGTTTTGTGGGTGGGGGATTTGTGGGGGGGGGGGCGGGGGAGGGGGGGGGTGGGGAAGTGGAAAAGGGGGGGGGGGGGGGGTTTTTGAGGACTTGGGGGGTGTGAAAGGGGGGGGGGGGGGGTGGGGGTGGGGGGGGAGGGAGGGGGGGGGGGGGTGGGTTTGGGGGGGGGGGGGGGGGATGAGGGGGGGGGGTTTTTGGGGGGGGGGGGGGGGTGGGGGGGAGGGGGGGGGGAGGGTGGGGGTGGTGGGGGGGGGGGGGTGAGTGGGGGGGGGGGGGGGGGGGGGGGGGGGGAGGGGGTTGGTGCTGAATGGGGGGGGGGGGGGGGTGGGTGGGTGGGGTGGGGGGGGAGGGGAGGGGGGGGGGTAGGGGGGGGGTGGGGGGGTGGGGTTAGGGGGGGGGGTGGGGGGGGGGGGGGGGGGGTGGGGTTTGGGATTGTAGGGGGAGGCGTTGGTGCCGGGGGGGGGGGTTGGGGGGGGGGGGGGGGGGGGGGAATTGTGGGGTGGACCCCCCGTGGGGGGGTGGGGTTGGGGCGGGGGGTGGTTTGGGGTGGTTTTGGGGGGGGGTGACGTGTTTAGTTTTGGGGGGATTAATTATTGTGGGGGTTGACTGGGGGGGTGGGGGGGGGGGGGAATGGGGTGGATGGGGGGGGTTTAGGGGGGGGGGGGGGGGGGGGGGTTTTTTTTTTGGGGGGGGAAGAGGGGGGGGGGGGGAGGTTTGTGGGGGGGGTTTGGGGGGGGGGGGGGGGGGGAGGGGGGGGGTTTATTTTTTATGGGGGGTATGGGTTTGGGGTTGGTGGGGGGGAGGGTTGGGGGAGGGGGGGGGGGGGGGAGGGTGGGGGGGGGGGGGGGGGTTTAATATGGGAGAGGGAGGGGGGGGGGGTTTGGGGAGGGGGGGGGGGGGGGGTGGGTTGGGGGGGGGTGGGTGGTGAATTGTGGGAGGGGGGGGTTGTTGGGTGGTTGGGATGTGGGGGGGGGTGGGGGGGGGGGGGGGGAGGTTGGGGGGGGGTGGGGGGGGGGTTTGGGGGGGTGGGGGTTGATAGTGGTTGGGTGGGGGGGGGGGGGGGGGGGTTGGTGGGGGGGGGATAGGGGGGGGTGGGGGGGGGGTTGGGGGGGTGGGTGGGGGGGGGGGGGGGGGGGAGGGGGGCGGTTGGGGAGTTTGGGGGTTGTGTGGGGGGGTTGGGGGGGGGGTGTTGGTGGGGGGGGTGGGGGGGGGGGGGGATAGGGGGGGGGGGGGGGGGGGGGGTGGGGGGGGGGGTTTTGGGTAGTGGGAGGGGGGGGGTGGGGGGGTGGGGGGGGGGGGGGGGGGGGGGGGGGTGGGGTACGTGGTGGGTGGGGGGGGGGGGGGTGGGTGGGTGGGGTGGATACCCCAGGGGGTGTGGGGTGTTGGGGGTGGTGGGTTGGTGGGGGGATGGGGGTGGGATGGGGGTGGGTAGAGGGGGTTGGGGGTAAGGGTGGGGGGTTATGGGGGGGTGGTGGGGGGGGGTGTTGGGGTTGGGGAAGGGGGGGGGGGGGGGGGGGTGGTGGGGGTGGGGGGGCTTTGGGGGGGGGGGGTTTGTATTGGGGGTGTGGGGTGGTTAGGTGGGGGGGGGGGTTAAGGGGTGGGGTGGTGGGGGGGGGGGGTGGTGGGGGTTGGGGTGGTGGTGTTGTGGGTTGAGGGGGGGGGGTGGGGGGGGGGGGGTGTTGGGGTTGCCTGTTTTGGGGTGGGGGGGGGTTGGGGGGGGGGGGTGTTTGGTTTTTGGGGGGGGGGGGGGTGGGTGGGGGGTGAGGTGGGGGGGGGGTGGGGTGGGGTATGGGGGGGGTGGGGTGTTTGGGGGGGGTGTGGGTGGTGGGGGTTTGGGGTGTTTGGTTGTTGGCTGTTGTAGTGGGGTGTGGGGGGTGGTTGGGGACTGGTGGGTGGTGATTGGGGGGGGGGGGGTTGTGTTTGGGGGGGTGGGTGAGGGGGGTGGGGGGTGGGTGGTTTGGGGGTGGGGTGGAATGGGTGGTGGGGGTGTTTGGGGGTGGAGTTCCTTGGGGAATTTGGGGTGGGGTGGTTGGACTAGGTGGGGGGGGTGGTGGGGGGGGGGGGTTTTGAATTGGGGGTGTTTTTGGGAGGGGGGGGGGTGTTTGGGGATGGGTGGGGGTGGGGGGGGGGGGGGCGGGGGGTTGGGGGGTGAGGGGGGGTGGTTTAGGGGGGGGGGGGGGGGTAGGGGTGGGGGGGGGGGGGGGGTTGGTTAGGGTGTGGGGGGGGGGGGGGGGAATTTGATAGTAGGAGGGGTGGTATCTGGTGGGGTAGGGGTTTGGAGTTAGGGGAGTGGGGTTAATGGGGGGGGTGGGGGGGGGGGTGGAGGGGTGTGTGGGTTGGGGGGTGTTATGTGTTATAGGGGGGGGGGTTTGTGAGATGAGTATTTGGGGGAATGGGTTGGGTTGGGGGGGGAGGGGGGGTTAATTAATGCCGAGGGGTTTATAGTTGGGAGGGGGGGGGGTTTTGGGGGGTGTTATAATGGTGTATAATAATTGGGGGTGGGGGGGTTAAAATGGTGGGGGGGGTGTAGGGAAGGGTAAAATGAGGTGGGGGGAACTCGGGTTAGGTGATGATTGGTGGGGGGTTGGTGTGGGGGGGGTTAGTGGAGGGGGGCGGGGGGGGTTAATGGGGTGGTGGTTTTGGCGATATTTGGGTGGGGGGTGGATTTTTGGGGGGGGTTTGGTTGGGATATTGGGGGGGTTGGGGGGTTTGGGTTTTGTGGGAGGGTGGGTAGGGATGGGTGTTATAGGGGTTGGGTTTGGTTTTTTGGTAAATTAAGGGGATATGGGGAGTGGGGGTTTTTTATGGGTGGGGTTTTTTTATTTTGAGGTTTGGTTTTACATTATTAGGGTTGGGGGTTTGTTTTTTGTTTTGATTAAAGGGGTGGGGATAAGGGTTTTTTTATGTATGGGGGGTTTTGTCCCCTATTTTGGGGGCGAGGGGGGATTTGTGGTTAGGGTGGGGTATGGGGGGGGGGGTGGGTTTTTGGGGTTTTTTTTGTAAGCCATTTTTATTAATAGATTATTATTTTTTATATGGTGGGGGGAAGCTTTAATTTTTGGTTTTTTTTAATTTAAATGGGCGATATTGTTAATGGGATTTTATAAGGGGAAAGTTTTACCATTTATTGGGTTATTGGTTTTTTCAATTTTTTGTTTAATTTTGTTGGGGGTATTTGTTCTTGTGAGGTTCCCAGTGTGGGGGATTGGGGACCCAATTTTTTAAGTTATTATTTTAATTATTTTGGAATTTTAAGTGTATTTTTTGGAAGGAATGGGGGGGGTATTTTTTTTATGGTTTTTGAACCGTATGGTTCTTAGGGGTAAGATTGGGGTTTTTTTTCTTTTTAGTTGCCCTGTGGCCCATTGAGTATGTATGTTGGGCCCTTATATGGAGGGGTCAGGGCGGGGGTGGGATAAAAACCATTTTTATGATTAGTCCAGGGCTTGGGGAGAGGATTTTCATTTTATCCCCCATTTCAAGTTTTTTTAGTAATAATTGTTGTTTGGATTAGTGGTCATAAAAGGTTTTTGATGCAATCGGATCCCATTTAAGGGGGAGATAAAGGGCCTTTTTATGTTCGCAGTTTTGGGTTTTATTGACATACCCCTTATTTTGTACGGGGTTGCTGGGGGTGGCATTTATATTTGGGGATTTATTAGGGAGGTTAATCAAATTACTGGGAACAAACCTTTGGATGGAAGACGTTCATTCGGATAATTTTATTGGTAAGGGGGGTTTAGGATTTATTCCAGGGATCAACTGGGTTCCTTAATGGGCCTTTATTGGTAGGATTTTTATATTATGAATTTTTTTTGTGGTGTAAAAAGGGGGGAAGGGGGGAGGGAGAGTGGGGGGGAGTAAAAAAATTTGCTTGGTGTTGGGTTTTTTGTGGATGTCTGGTTGTGTCCATTGGGTGGATTTCTGTTAAAGGGGGCTTCATTAGGGTGAGGGGTGTATATTTTGTGGATTGTGTTCCTATGAGGGGTTAAAACTTGTCTGGGAAATGTGTGTATGGGGGGGATAGTTTTTTTAAGGGGGTTGTTTGGGTTTTCATGTTTTAGGATTATTGAAAATTTCCCTTTTGATTTGAGCGTTCTTTTAAGCCCCGGAGTGGGTATTTTTGTTTAGGGGGATGAGCCTTTGTTTAAGTGTGAATAATTTCTCCTTATTCTTTTAGTTTTTTAGGATTTTCATGAAGGGAAGTAGGTGTGAGATTTTTTAGGTTCCTGGATTGGGGGGACTATATACAAGCTTTTGGGAAGTGTTTTGTGGTTGTCCTATTTTTGTATCTAGCGTTTTTCCCATGGTTTTTTTTGTTTGGGCGGGTAGAGTTGGTTTTCACCTAATTATTTACCTTGGGACCCCCAATTTCCCTTTGTTTTACAAGTGGGGAGTTTCTATTTATGTTGTTACAGCGCCTTGTGGGCTTGTTCATATTTTGATCAGTATTGGTTCCAATTTCAGTTTTTCCTCAATTTTGGGGGTGCTTAAAGTAATTTCCAGGAGTTTCTGGAGTAGGAACCTCTGTCCCAACAACCTTGTTTGCATGGTTTTGAAGCTCTGAGAATAAGGGCTTCATGGTTTTTTTCTCCACATCTGATGTTTCATTGTTACCGGGGGCTTCTTTTCATTTTGTTTCATATTTGGGATCTTTTTGTTAAAATCCGTACATTGGGATCTTTTGGGGGCCCTAAACTGGGGGGCCATTTTTTTTTCCTTGTTTCACCCATACTTTGTTTTATTTTTTTTTTGGGGACTGTTGGGATTTTAGGGGGATGGGAAGTTATTCCAACTTTTTTCACCTAACTTGGGGTTTTTTGAGGTAAATGAAGATGGCAATTCCAAATTTTCCTGTTATTTGGGCCTTTCATTGTTGGAATAGGGATAAAAGATTTTGGGCAATTATTTTGTGGATTGAACTGTCTTATGGTTTTCTCCAAATAGGTTTTTTGGTTTATTTTGATTTTATGGGGTGGTGAGGAATTTGCAAGTGGTTTTTGTTCTTCGTAGAAATATTATGAGTTTTTTTTGAGGGAATTTTATTTTGCTGTTGTAGTTGTTTTGTGTTGTTAAACCATTGATGGTATTTGGGGTAGTTTTTTTTATTGATGGATTTGTTTTGCCATATTTTATTTTTATTTTCCACTCCCAATTTTGGAAAGAAGAAGGAATGGGAAGGGGGGGGAAGTGATTGTTTTGAATAGACCTTATGTTTTTCTTTACATGGGCCCTAACTTTTATTGAATAATTATTTAAATTTTTGGGGGGGGGGGGGGGGGGGGACGCAAACGGGAGACCATTAAATTCGAAGGGCCCAAAAGAAAGGTAAAAATAAACTTTTTGAGCCCCTTGTATACACCTAAGAAATAGGCCCGAAAAAAAAAAAAAAAAAGAAAAAAAAAAAAACAAACGGGGGGGTGGGGGGGGAAAAAAAAAAAAAATAAAAAAAAAAAAAGGGTAGGTATTTGGGGGGGAAAAAAGGGCTTTGGGCCGCTGTGCCACTTCTGCGGGGGGAAATTTTCCCTTGGGGGAGGGGAATTCAGTGGCATCCCAGGCCCCACACGGTGACCCCCCAACCTGTGTGCCACTCCCCCCACCAAGGAAGGGGGACAGCCCCACAGGGGAAATAAAAAAAACTCCAAAGTTTCCCGTAGATCAATTTTTGTGGTCATCCAAAAAAAGAAAAAGGCAGTCACGCTTAGGGGACGCCCATGAATGCCCAGTGTTTAGTCTCCACCATTTTAGTGGGAGATTTTTATGTGGTCACCCCGCAGTATCTTGGAAGGACGAAAGCCATTTTTTTCATCTGCCAGCTGATTTCTTGGCGCGCTGCGCTAAGCAGGGCAGGCAGGGGGAAAAGGGGGCAGGGTCACTTCTATTACTAAACATTGCAGGGGAGGTTACAGTAAAGATGAAAAAAAAAATGGGAAATAAAAAGAAGGTGGTAAAAAAAACATAAAGCAAAAAGGGTTGAAATGAGCTCTCAAAAAAAAGGGGGGGGACAATAGGGGGCCTGGTGGAGGCAAAATTCCTTGGCAGGGCTTGCCCATGGGACAAGAGCAGGCTTCCAGGGTGGGATGGGGACATGGGCCCAGAAAAGAGGCATTTTCATGCTATTTGGGTTTAAAAAAAAAAATAAAATCCCAAAATCTAATCCCATCTAAGAGGTGGGTCTTATTCATCCTGGGCCAGCAATTAGGTTCATTAATTTGGAATAAATTGCAGGTAACAAGAAAAAAAAACAGCTTTTTCTTAAAAAAAAACACCTGGGGGATGGAATGGGGGCTTTTCCCTTCGACAACCCCCCACTGCCCACACCCTGGGTTGTTATTATGCGTTATTCTTGTGGTGTGGGGTAGTTTCCAGAAAGTTTTCAAATTATTGGTTGAAAAAAAGCTTGAAAATATAACATACCTGGGTATTGCGCTTCTCTAAAAAAAACTTCTTCCTAATTTTTGGTCCTGTAAACTACTGTTTCTATCGGGGCCCACACTTATTCTTTTGATAAAGTAAAATAAAGGGTAAATACAACCCCACAATTGGGTTAGGGAAAGTTTAAGTGGGTTTTTTCAAAAAACCATTAATTATTCTGGAAATTAGCAAGGAATCCTTGGTCAATTAGGAATCCTAAAAAGAGGCTTTTATGGTTTTTCTCGGGAACCCCTCTTGAAAACTCCAACCCATTTCCTGCTTCCAATCAAATTTACTTTGGAAGTTTCCAAAAAGGGCTCCGCACTATCTGTTTTTAAGCTGGGCCTTTCCCTTAACAGAAGCTGGTTTAAGCCCCGGGGGCTTTTGTCTTTTCAATTTTTACCAGCCCAGGGAAATAACTTGGGATTTGGGGGGAGGCTTGGCCTTTAGATTGTCTTGGTGTGTTTTGCCTTCTGAACCGTTTTTCCATTGTAATACAATAATTTTTTCTGATTGTCATGGGCAAATCTGTAATTAAAATATCTACAGGATCCTTTGAAATCCCGAAGCAGGTGTATGGTGTTTATTACAGCAACAAATATTTTTTTAAGATAGGGAAATGTGTCTTATAATTATTCAGGTAAAGGGCCTTTCTTATAGGTCAAAAAACAGAGCCGCCAAAGAGGAAAAATGGGACAATTCACTTGACAAAGTTTGTTTGTCGAGTTAATAAACAGTAAGTAAACGCAAAGCAGTTTCCTGTTTCAACCCAAAAGGGGATTTTTTGTGTTTGAAAAATCTTTGGGAACCAAAGGGGGGGGGGACATTGGGCTTTGGATTTTTACAAGGGAATTTAACAAAATTAAAATGATCTTTAGGCTCTGGTGCACATGGGGATGTTTGCGGTGGATTTAGCAAGCAGCTGGGTTTAGTTAGCAAAACCAAGTATAATTTGCCAGAGTTCTGAAAAAGGGCCCTTTTTGTTGGTGGGCGGAAGTGAAGGCATTCTCAACGAAGGGCCTATGTTGAAGCAGGGGGGGGACCTCGCTCAGGGAAAGGTATCAGGAAGCTGAAGGGCAGCACGGAGGGGAAGGGAAAAGGAAAGCCTTTATTGGTCAAAGATTAAAAATTAAAGGGGAAAAAACAGTGTGCCTAATGGTCCCCATTTCCCTTCAGGTTTTTGTGTTCAAGTGTTTTTTTTTGGCTTTTTTGGCTTTTTTTTTTTTTCTTACAATGTATTTCTTTCCTTTTTTTGTTTTTTTAAAGAAAAAAAACTGGAAAAAAACAATTTTACATTAATAAATCTTTCCAATAGAGGGTCCTCTTTGGGAGTCGGGGAAGGGTGTCCCATAGCAAGGTTTGGATGTGTCTTTGGAAGATAAAATTGGTGTGCTGCCCAAGGGCAATCATAGTGAAGGGGCCTAGGGGTTGCAGGCCCTTTGCAGGCTATGGAGGGAATGTTAATTTTTGGGAAGCATTGCTGGATGTTGTTGCTCTACATTACATATAGGTTTACATTACAGCAACATAAAGGTCCCCCATGTGTTAATTTTGATGTACTTTGGTCCTTTTTGCCAGGCTCTTTAAACTTTCTCTTTTTTATTCCCCAAAATAAAAGAGGTTTTCGGGCCCCTAAACCAAAAGTTCCAGGTAAATGAAGGGGGGGGACATAGGTTAAACAACATTGCCCTTCGGGTAAAGGTAGTTGTTTTTGGAAACCTGAATAAAACCAAGGTAGGCATATTTATCAGTTTTAAGTTTTCCAAAAAGCTGGCGGTTATCTAAAAAATTGAAAAGGGATGGATACAAAAAAAAATTCCCACAATGTAATCTTGGTATGAAACCTGGTTTCTCTTGTGGTCCAAGGGCGGGGGGGGGAAGAATTGTAGAATTTTAAGTTTTAAAGTGTGTTAGTTTAGAAAAAAAATAGAACAAACAGTGATTCTCCAGGAGGGTTGGGGGAAACCCTCCCTCCCCATTTTGCCCATTTGATGTGACAGGATGGTTTAGGGTTATGATTGAGGAATTGGGTTGGGCATTAGTTTATCTAGGCAGTAGGGGGCCAGAGGGCCAGGTTTCGCAAATGTTAATGGTTGCAATTTGAAAGGGTGTTGGGGCGAAGGCACTCAAAAAAGGTCTAAGAGCAGGTCACACTGATATTTAAGGTGGGGCGAAAGGGCATTATGGGGAACTATTCGGGTCTAGTTGGGCAGGGATTGAAGGGTTACATCTTTAGCAGAGGGATCAAAGGCCCACTAGTTCCATGGTTTGCAGATACCAGGGGTTTAACTATGTTTGGGGTGAAAACCAGTCAAAGGTCTGCAGGTATCCGCAAGTACCATTGGGGAAAATAAGGGGGGGGGGAAACCAGGGTTTGAGTCCAACAACATGAGAGGCCAAGCCATGGGGCCTGACACAGATAATAAAACCCATCCTCTGTTGGCTGCCTGAGGGAGTGCACCATTTGCCTTATATCCTCTTCAGGGGAGGGTATATTAGGCATAACCTGAGGATGAGGGACAAAAAATAAGAAAATATTCTTGT
>JAJQQW010000434.1:10000-14464 GCA_025583905.1 Ia io | reverse complement strand
TATTTTTTAAATTATCATTTAATGGGGGGGGACATTTCTGATGGGACATAAGGAAGATATATAAAATTTATTTTACTTATTAAAGTAGATATTTCCTAACCCGCTTATTGGGATATTTATGTATACTTAAAATATAAGTTGGGTATAAGTGGATGTAAAATATAGCTAGGTTAAAATATCAAATCTTTTAAAATTCCTCCTTTAGACAAAAAATACAATTCTTAATTAATGTTTTTAAAAATTGGTAAAAACCTTCTCATAAAAGTAAGTAACACACATTCAATGCACACTATATCTTCCTAGGATCAAAAAACTAATGTTTTCTTGGAGTTAATGGACACAAACTGTATGTTTGGGAAGATAAAATACATTTTTTTTGCTTTTAAACTCTACTAAATAGCCCATCAGAAAGTAAATTCCATTCACTCAGGGGTAACTGGATTCTTCAAGTTTTGGGTTCAAGCAAGCATTTTACTTTCAAAGCCACAGTCAATTAGAATAGGACTCCATTACCCAAATCAAAGGCAACCCACTTAAAGGCGGGGAAAACAGGAGAAACGGGCATTCTCAGTGATAGGCTGGGTGTGAAGAGTTTCTGGTCATCTTAGATTTGATGGTGACATGACCACGACCGACCTTCTATGGGAAATTCTGAAATGTGAACCAAGAGAGGAAAAAGTAACGTTTGAGTGGATTAAAAAGCCAGACTGAGTAAAAAAAGGAAAAAGGAGGGTAAGAAGTTAGACACAGAAGTTGAAACCTCTAGTATTCATTCCTTTAACTCGACAAAAAATGTTTACTGTGCATTAGGCAGTTGTGTTATACCACATCATAAGCAATGAATTAGGGGACAATTATGGGCAAGTTGCCACTAACAGGAAAGGGCTCCACTCAGGGACAACTTGGTGTCAATCAGGGGTGCTGTTAGGTCAATAGGGCTATCCAAATGAACAGGAAACCTCAACACTTGCCAAACTTGCCCAATGACCAGCTGGGGGGGGAAAGTTGCAAAATGTGGAAAAACAAATTAGGAATCAAAGAGAATGTATGGCCCATATACTAGTCCCAATTCATAATCTCTGGAAACTTATAGTTTATAAAGCTGTACTATGTTTTCATGATCCATTATTCAGTCTTCTAAAAAAAACCTGTTAGAGGGAAAAGCATGGACATATAGTATATGCAACAGAATTTTTATATTTCCCAAATATTTGGGAGCTATAAAAATTCTTTTTTTTTCACCCCTTTAACAAATTATACCTACTGATGCAAAATTAGTGGGGGGGGGAACTAATTTAAAAAAACACCTCCCAAAATTTATTTTAATTAAAAAAACACCTCCCAAAAACTGTTGAGGAAAACCCTTAATTTAGGGGACTGATGACCTTGACAAAATTTTTAGAGTACATTATGATTACCCCATGCTACAAGCCCCCACATCCTTCTCCCTCTGTGGATCTCTTCTCTATCCAAAGGGAATCCTAAGAACAAGAATTGGTATCAGTCACTTGGGAATCTTAAAACATGGTAATAAGTCAACACATTCATTATTTTCAGGCTTATTTTGCCAGCCTTCTAATTCCTATATTATATAAAAGGGGTAATATGAAATTGACCCTAATGGCAGATACAACCGGGAACTGGTCTGTCTCGCTGAGATGTGTAACTGGGGACCAACCAGGGGTGGGCAGGACGTTTCCCCAAAATGTCAGGGAGCTGTCCACTGGTGGTTTCATCAGTGCGTCCCCACACGGTGAAGCTTCCGCTCAGTCACAAGCCTGGCTGTGGCTTACAAACGCGCCAACGGTGGTGGCGGGGGAGCCCTTTCTCCGCCCTCCTTGGCAATACTATAGGAAATTGTCTGACTTGGGATGCTTATAGGGCCTGCCTCCCCCCTAAGCCCATCAGCCTGGACAAACCCATGGGGGGCATTTCACCAGGCTGCCAGAGGGATGTCTGGCTGCTCAGCTTAGGCCCCAATCCCCTGGGGAGCAAGGCCTAAAGCCGGCATGTCAAACATCCCCCAAGGGATTCCTGGGCTTGCCAGAGGGGATTTTGTTCTGGACTGGCCAACTATAGGCCCCGATCCCCTGGGGGAGCAGGCCTTACGCCCAGCACGGTGGGGAACATCCCCTGAGGGGTTTCCAAGGCTTGCAAGTAAGTTGGCAGGCCCAGGCTTGAGGGGGACTCCCCTGAGTGCATGAATTTTTTGTGAAATGGGCCCAGTAGGTGAATAAAAAAGGCAGTCAACATTAAATTAGTTTTAAGCATCAGCGAAATGAATGGTGATGAGGTGTTTGAAGGGAGATAGTGTTAAAGTTTAAGGGAATTTTACCTGAAAACTCCACACCACAAAAACTTTACTGAACGGAAATTCTGTAAAATTTATTAACAGGAAAATGGAAAGGAATGATACAATTACTAAATTAATGACAGTAAAAACTTACCACAAGGACTCATGTGCATGATCAGTAAAATGCATATGGTAAATTCTAATTTACATTAATTAGACAATTAAATTCTTACAAAAGTGACAAATTAGTAATACTGAATGATTTATCCACTACAATGAATCACCCCATGTCACAAAATGAACTTGTTATATATCAGTTTAAATAAACCCTCAAATGCGTGATAAGTTTCATAAAATCATATGTTGGTTGCTATGTCTGGTTCTATACTGCTAGGGGCTTAGCAATTTAGGTTTTTAACAGTATTATTTTATGCAAAATTTTTTGCTGACCTTCTACCACAAATCAATTATTTTTAATTTAATGTATTTATAATTATTTTATATTTAAAAAATAATTTATTATAATTATATATTATTATTATATATTAAATTAAAAATATTTATTTTATTTTTTTTTTTTAATTAATTTATTTTTTTTTATATTAAATTTTTATTATTAGTATACTTTTATTTAAGATAATTGTATTTTATTATTATATTTTTTTTTTTATATTTGTCTATTTTGTTTATATAATTTTATTTATTTTTTTTTTTTTTTTTTTTTTTAAACTTTAGAATTATTTTTTTATTTTTTTCGTTTTTTCTTTTTTTTTTGGTTTTTGTGTTGTTTTTTTTTCTTATCGTAGTTTTTTTTTATTTTTTTTTTTTTTTATTATTTAAATATTTTTTTTAATATAGTTTATATATATTTTTTTTTGATTTTGTGGTGTTTTGGGGTTTATTTTTTATTTTTTTATTTTACTTTTTTTATATAAATATAATATAATTTTTTAATAGTTTACTTATTTTTTTTTTTTTTTATCTATACATTTTTAAATTTTATTTATTATTAATTAATTTGATTATTTAAATAAATATTATATATATATATATTATAATATTAAATTTAAAATTAATCTATTAATTATTTTGGTTAAAAATTTAATGTATATTATTATGTTTTATATCATATTTTTTTTTTTAATTTGTTTAAAATAAATTTATTAATGGGTTAAGTAATTATATATTTGGCTTGAATATAAAGAAAAAAAATTTCTAATCTTATATATTATTCGTATTTTATTTTTTAAATTAACAATTATAATTTTAAACATTTTTAAAAAATTATTAATTATTATTAATATTTTAAATTATTATATAATTTTTATTTTTATTAAAAAAAATTTAATATAAAATATTTTAATATAAAATTTTAAAAATATATTTTTATAAAAAAAAAAATAATAATAATAAAAAAAATAATTTGGAAATAATATAATTTTTTAAATATAATTATTATCAAAAAAATTTTTAAATTTTTTTTTATACTATATTTTTAAAATTTTATTTAAATAAAATAAAATTAAAAAAAATAATATTTATTTTTTTAAATAAAATAAAAAAAATAAAAATTTATTAATAAAAATTAAATTAATTAAAAAATATATAATTATAAAAAATAAAAAAAAAAAAAAATTTATATTAAAAAATTTATTAAAAAAAAATGTAAAAAATTAAATTTTATAAAAAATATTTAAAAATTAAAATTAAAAAAAATATTAAATTCCAAATCAAAAAAATAAAAATATATAAACAAAATATTTTTAATAAAAAAAAAAAAATAAAAAAAATAAATAATATAAAAATAAATAAAATAATTTAATAAATTATTAAAATAAATAAAAAAATTAAATTTCTACAAAATTAAAAAAGTAAATATTAATTAAAAAAAAAAAAAATAAAATAAAAAAATTAAAAAAAAGAAAAAAATATAAAATAAAAAATAAAATTAAAAAAAATAATATTTAGAATATAAAATTAAAAAAAAAAAAAAAAAAAAAATTATTAATAAAATTAATAATTAATAATATAAAAATTTAAATTAAAAAAATAATATTATAAAATAAAAAAAATTTTTATTATATAATTAAAAAAAATATAATTAAAAAATTAGAATAAAAAAAAAAAAAAAAAAAAAAATTTAAAAAAATATAAAATATTATAAAAAAAAA
>JAJQQW010001932.1:7500-15074 GCA_025583905.1 Ia io | reverse complement strand
GACAGAATATTTAATTAAATTCCTGGGTCAGACATTTTAACTGAAGAACATAAGTATTTGCCTGCCATGGAACCAGCAGGTGTTACGGATTCAAATGAAGCTTTCTCTGTTATTGTATTTCTGGTAGGTAAATTGAGTGAAAAAAAAACACGTCTTTTTTAGTTGATGCATCCAGATTAATTATTTCCTATGGCCTCCAATAGCAGCAGGAGCCCCTTGGACTGCATATTTATAAGGTGGGAAATTGGTTTTCTCAGGTTAGCTTAGTGTCCATGCTGCCTCCTCATCCTCAACCCACACCCCTATTCCACACTCACCTAGACCACCTCTACTAGACTTCTGCTTTCCTATGGTGTGGGGGCTTATAATCAAAGCAAATAGGGACCTTAGAGTGTCTGTGTGTACTTTTCAACGAGGTCATGGAATTCATGGATGGAAAACATCTGAACGTGATTTCCCTTTGGGAATCAACCAGGGCTGGTGTCGAATTTGGTGTGATAGGACTCTAAAGCAAGCATGTCCACACTTGCTGCGCAGGCCCATGTGGCCCATACAAGAATATTTTTGCAGCCAGGCCCATATAATGGTATAATAGAAACGTTTTAATAAAAACATTTTAGTTTATGAGGCAAATAAATGCATGTCAAATTGATCATAGTTCAGTGGATACAGGAATAACAACTGACAGCTTACAGAGGTGTTTCAAAGGGTTATCCTGTGCATCCCACCAATGATATTACAAGCAAAAAAATCAGGAAGTTTGGGTGAAATGGTATCCAATCTCAACAGGCTGAAAATGCCAAAAATGTATCTTTATGCACCCATAAATTTTAGTCTCATGGTTAGGAAATTTTAGAGCAAATGAGTGTTGTTTGCTGGTGCTGGCTTGGGATTTGGGATTTTGGGTGATGATATCAGTCAATCAAAAATCAAAAATCATGGGGGCAACAAGGTACCCCTTCCCCCCCAATCAAAATATTGTCATCATTCCCTTTAGTTCTCAAAATAGCTGAAAATAAGGTACTATCATTAATGCGTAGTATAGGTAAATTTTTATGTGCCATAAAAGTATAAATATTAAATCTTCATTTATTAGTTTTAGTCTGGCTTAGTTGATGGTGACTCCAGATGGTACTGAGTGAATAAGAATTTTGGCCCAGAAGAAGATACAAGGCAGTGGGGCTTCCTGGGAGGTTGCTTGTCTGCATTAATATAATACAAACACTGTGGCTCCTTCTAGGTTGTGCCAGTATAAACAATTTTTCTGTGCATTTACTGCTTCAGTCTTCATAGCAGTCAGACAAGCAAGTATGTGATTACTGTCCATATTTTATTTCACTGATGAGGTCACTGAAGCACAGCGAAGTTAAATGGTTTGTTCAAGGTCATTATCTAGAAATGGAAAAGAGTCGGAGGGATTTGATTCTCTGGCAGAATGGCCTCAACCATCTGTACTCTCACGCACTCCTATTGGGTAAGAGCTGGTCTTTCTGGAGGGAATTATTTAGTATCTGGGAATATGATAATGTCTAACTGATGACAGAGAAGCGACTGTAAATCCATGGAATGAGAAAAACGAAATTGCACGCTTCTTGTCTGGAGCAGAGGCATTCTATAAGCACGGGTAAGCAAATATTCAGGCAGAATGACGATTCATTGCACTTATCACAATTGTTCACAGATTGGAACTTCTTCAAACAGAGATTCATACTGAATGTTAATGGGCTCTTTCTGCAGAACACATTTTCCAAATGGATCATAGCATATTCATATTTTCCTTCACTTGCAAAATATGAGATGATTAAGAAACTGTCATCTTTAAATATTCTTGCCATCTATATGCATTAGTCAAATGTGTATGTCAGCAATAGAATATTCGTTGAATGAATATGAATGTATATACACAAACTACATGATGCAACATGAAACACATAACATTTAATTTGACAATACTTGTTGCATTACTTGCTGAATATAAAAACTTGTGCTGAAGATATATGGAATTACATGTAATTGCTTTTTCTGTTCCAAAGGAATAACATTGAGGGGGAGGCCAAGACTGGTTCATCGTTATTCTGGTGGTGTTTCTCAGTTTGGTCTCTGGCCCTGTAGGATTTGGCACCACTTGGGGATTGTTAGAAATTCAATTTTTTTTCAAAACCCCAACCAGAGAAACCTTTGAATCAGAAAACTTTCGGTTTGGGATGGGGGTCCACAGCAAATTAAATGTTTTTCTAAAAATTTTCCCCAGGGGGAGTCTGATTGAAACATTAAAAAGTGTCAGAATAAAACCCACTGGGAGCTACAAGAAAAAGGCTTCAAATTGTTACTGAAGGAACTAGAGGTTTACCCTTCATAAACTGGGGGAAACACATTTTTTTGAGATGGAGTTGAAAGAAGGGAGGGGTGGGTATTTGAGGCAAGGGGAGGTCTTAGAGGGGGACAAAGGAAGGGAGATAAAAAAACAAAAAGAGGGGAGATGAAATGGGCAATTGGAGTCAGGGGAGGGGGAATTTTGGATTGTTTGGGTTCCAGGAGTTCAGGCGCTGCCCTATTGCTGGTAAAAACCTAGGATTGAGGTAAAAAGACAAATGGAAGGGGCCTAAAATAATTTGTATGCATATAATAAGTTTAGGGACACCACTTATTTTGAAAAAGCTAAATTGGGAGCAAAGGTTTTATTTGAGGTTTTTCTGGAGTCTGGGCCAGAAACCCCTGGGAAATAAGTTGTGATCAAAAGGTACTTCACTTTTTTTTTGTACCCAGTAAAAACGAAAAATTTCAGCAGATGTTTTCTGAAGGCTATTAGAAAAAGGCTTAGTCCTTTAAATTCAAATTCCCTCTCCCCCCCCCACCACCCCCACCTCACCATTTAACGAAATAACACTTAAACAATTTAAACAATTATTTTATGGTCTTGGGCCCAGGGGGGGAAGCCATGATTAAGCTCTGATTCTTTCTTGGTATTAGTCTGAACATGCAAAAACTTTATTTTCCAGTAAACTTCCACAATGCCCAAGTCTTCCCCTTTTGTGTGTGTGTATGTGAGGTGTGTGTAGGGCATGGTGCGTGTGTTGTTTGCACCACTTGGTTTTATTAGGGGGAATCTTCAGTCACTTTTTTAAATTCAGCTGGGGGGCCTTTTTAGGAAGGCTATGTGTAAAAAATAAAGGGAAAAAAATGTTTAACGCCTGATTGTTGGCCTCCTTTGTTATTCTGGACAAATCAGAAGGATGGGACCGATTTCCCAAAGTGGCGCAACATGGGTGGCCTTACTTTTCCCAGGTTCCTATTCCGCATTTTCAACCAGTTCGGGGCATCATTAAAGGCTTCTACGGAATAAAGGGGGAAATCAATAAAATTTCTGTCCCTTATCCTGGTTTATTTTATTTGTCCAGTATTTTGGTGGGCACTTGCTGGGGCCAACTGCCTTTCCTTTTTTCTTTCGATTTCCACTTCGCATTTCATCCTTTCTCCATTCCCTGGGTCAGGCCTTGCATGTTTTCAATTCTCATCCACACCCTGGATGAGCTCATTTTTTTCATTCAAACCTGGGCTTTTTCTCCTTGGCAAAATTCTCATTGTGCTTTCTTTTTGTTGGCATTTAATTGGAATCAAATATTGCTTTGCAAGGAGGGCAGGTTGGTGAAAAATCAGTTTATCGTGCCTTTAATAAATAAAAAACAAAATTTCTTGCTTGCTTTTCTCTCTTTTATTTGCACTTGTTCTTTAGGGGTCAAAATCTTTGATTTTAGCCAGCTTCCTTCTCCCTCTATGTGGACTAATCTCTTTGTGTTAAATTTACAACCACTGGTGATGGAGGGGGGAAGTTTCATACGGGGTTTCTTGTGTTGGTAAAGGTGGGAAAGAAGGTGAAAAAAAAACCCACTGATAAAATAATTTGCTGGTGAGTTTCCTTATTATTATAGTGGAGGGGAGGGATGAGGTCAGTGAAGGGGCCAGAAAAAAGTCTGATTATTGCTCCTGAAAAGGGCTTTTTCAGAAAACCTAAAATTGGAAATGAGTTGCCATCTTATCCTTCCACCCACATTTCTAGTGGAATTAATATGAATTTCTAATGGCAAATTTTTTTAAAGGTTCTTTCCTGGGGGAACACACCCTTCAATTCTAAAAACACTTTCCTGGGGGGGGGGGGACCTTTGGCCTTAAAAACATTTTAACATGGGGGGCAACTTATCCTCTTGGCTTTGGCGCTTTAATTATGTGGAGTGAATTTTACTTTAGGTTCCAGTACTTTAAAAAAAAGGAGTTTATTTTTCCAGTTTTTCTGTTTTAAGTAGATCCAGGATAACTTAGAATGCTTTTTTCTTATTATTTTTGAGGAGCCTTTTAGAAAATAAGACGGGTGGTCTTTGCATTGGGTCCAACTGCCCAGTATAATTCTTATTGTTTATTAAAATTATGGAATTATATAGGTCTCAAAAAAACAGGCATTTGGTGTTTTCCAACTAAAAAGGTTATACAAACATTATTTTGTTTTTATTCCACACATGTGCTTTTTCTTCTTTCCATCCCCAGTAAAAAATACTTTTTCTACTACTTACTTATATTTATTGTTAATAAAAATAAGAGTAAATGGAATTAGGTAAAAAAAATATAACAATTAGTTTATTTTTAAATTTTTTCTTTTATTTTCCATAATTTTAATTAATTGTTGTTATTTATATGTTTCCTCTAATAATAGTCAAGGCCCAACATCTAAGCCCAAAAGTTCCTGTTTGTTGGGGCTTTCCTATGGGGAGTAAAAACAAAAATTGGATTGGGAATATGGGGAAATTTTCTTAGCTTCCAGAGGTTGAGAAAAACTGATGAGAGGAGAGAGGGACAGGACTATTTAACATATATTATAAATAAAAATTTTTAACAGAAAAGCCTTTCTTTAGAAAAAGAAATAACCAAAGGGGACTTGTAGGAAATATTGTTTTTAATTTGACAAAAAAGGTTTGTATTCATTTATTTTTTTTATCTGTTATGATTGGTGTATATAATTTATGTGAGTAGTTTATATTTATCTTATTTGATTATATTGTATTATTTGAGGGGGGGGGAGTTGGGGGGATGGGATGGAGAGAAAGAGGGGGGAGGGATGAGATGAAGGGAGAAGAGGAAGAGAGAGAGATGAAGAGGAGTAGCCGGAAGAATTCGGAATACGGAAGAGTGTGGCAACAAGGAGGGAGGGATCAAACCATTGAGAAAAACCAGTAAAAAAAAAACACTAACAAGAGAGGGGGAGAGGGATTTTGTCGGAGAGTGGTAGGAGAGGAGAGTGTAGGGGGAAGAAGCAAAAAAAATTATACAATAGATGATGGTATCGAAGGGAAGAGGAGATGGAAAGGGAAATAACAGGTAGGTGAGGGAGGTGAGGGGGGGGAGGACGAGAGAGAAAGAAGGGGGAGGAAACGAAGGGGAAAAAAGAGCGGGAGGGGATAGAGGTAAACGGAACATTGTGGCGGATAAGGCCAGAGAGAGGACCGGGGGAGGATGTGAGGGGAGAGGAGGTATGGGGAATAGGAGAGTGGTGTAACGTGAGGGTAGTGGAGGAGACGAGAACGTGAGAGGGAGGAGAAGGATGGGCAGAAGGGGTGAGGGAGGAGGAGAGTAGGAGAAGAGAAGAGAGAGGAGAGTGTATTCGAGTGTCATTATATATATGGTGGATAGAAAATGAGTAGTAAAAGCTTCAAGGATGAGAGATACAGATGTGTGCGGAATCTAAAAAGAAGGGGGGATAGAGACGAAAAAAGAGAGAGGTAGAAGAGAGGGGGGTAGAGTATGGGGGGGGGGAGAGTAGAGCGGGGGGAGCGGGAAGGGGAAGGGGGAGGGAGGAGGGAGAGATGGATGGCGAGAGAGGAGAGGAGGAGTGGAGGATGGGGGATATTGGATAATGTGAGGAATGCGAGGGAGGGAGGACGGGGCGAAAAGAGAGAGAGACACATGAGGACGGGAAACATGAGGGGGAGGTGAGAGGAGGAGGTGGGGAGGAGGGGAGGGGGAGGGAGAAAAGGAGGGGGATGGGGAGAGGGGGAGGGGAGGCGGAGTGGAAGAAGGGTAGGGGGGGAGGGGGCGAGAGAGAGGTTGGGGATCAGGAGGACGGAGGGGGGGGAGGAGGGAAGGTGGGACAGAAGGCGGATGGGGGGAGGGGAGGGGGGGGAGGGAGGAGTGAGGAGGGGGGGATGGAGCGAGGGTGCGGGGAAGAGAGAGGGGAGGGAGCAGAGGTGTAGGGGAGGAGAGGAGGGAAGAAAGGAGGGGGAGGTGGGGGGCGAGGATGCCAGGGAGAGAGAGAAGGAAGTGGTGGAGGTGAGGATCAGGGAGGAGGAGGAGGAGGAGGAAGAGGGAAGGGAGTAGGAGAGGGGGAGGGGAGAGAGAGGAGGAGGAGGTGGGGTTTGGGAGGGGAGGAGGAAATGTTTTTGAATGGGATGCGAGAGGGTGGGGAGGAGGAGGAGAGGAGAGTTGAGGTGGAGGAGGGAGAGAATGGAGAGGGGGTAGGAGGAGAAGGGGAAGTGGGAGGGAGGAGAGAGAGGATCAGGAGAGAGGGGGGCCGGTCGAGAGAGGAGAGGGGATGGGAGGAGAATAGGGAGAGGAGGGGGGAGAGAGGAGGAGGGAGAGAAGAGAGGGGAGGGGAGAGCGGGGGGAGGAAAGAGAGGAGAGAGGGAGGGGGAGTAGGGAGTGGGGGGGTTGGAATAGGGAGAGGTGACGGAAAAAGGGGAGGGGGCGCCGCAATATTTTGTGTATGGACCTCGTCGCTCCGAGGTGGTCGCGCGTTTAGGTCGGGTTTATTTCTCCATCAAATGGGGTCAGGAGATGACGGAATCTGGTTGCAAAAGAGAGAGGCCGGTGGGGGGGGACACCAGGAGACGACGGGCGGGGGGGGGGGGGTAGTGGGTGTCCCATACAACCTTCCATGCAATGGTTTTTTATTTTTTTTTTCCATCCCCCCCTGCATCTTTGTTACTCCACACCCTGTACAATCTTTCTACCTCAATTTTTGGAGAGCTTTCCAGAGGGAAGTTTTCTTGCTTTCTCGCGAATTTTTTTAGTTGGATTTTTTTTGTGGTGGGGGGGGTTTGTGTCAGTCCGTGAGGTGGTAAAACAATTACGCTCTGTCATGTGTGAATGTTTAAAATGCAAAAAAACCAGAAAAAACACCACAAAAGGCGAACGTACAACAAGATGAGCACAAACGTTGAAAAGGTTTTGGTTGACTCTCGCAGGAGGGGAGAATATTAGTGGGCGTGGGGTGGGTTTTGTATTGGTCATACATTTCCCTGGAGGGGGGGGTATGAAATGGGGCGAGATGGGTCTTATTGGGTGGGGGGGGGGTTGAGGGGTGGATGGGAGGGGGGGGGGTAGGGGCCGAAGGTGATTTTGATTTCGGGGCAGGGGTGGGGGGGGCGGGGGGGGGGGGAGGGTGGGGCGAGGGGTGGGGGGCGGGGGGGGCAGGTCCGGGGGGGGGGGGGGGGGGGGGGGGGGGGGTGGGGGGTGGGAGGGGGGGGGGTGGGGGGGGGAGGGGGATAGCCTGGGGGGTGGGGGGGGGGGAGGGGGGGGAGCGTTTGGGG
>JAJQQW010000365.1:0-22324 GCA_025583905.1 Ia io | reverse complement strand
AGCACCTTCAAATGATTCTATACGGACTCACATGGCCAGCAGGTAAGGTCCTCAAAAAAAAGCCTTTGTGCAGGAACAATGAGTAGAGAATTCTTCTCCTCTTTGTATCCCATCCTGTGCTTCTGTCCTTCCAGTGGTGATATTTTCATTGTTGACTGACCACGTTATGTACTTTAAGAGCGATTTCCTCAGAGTCTACTTCACTTGTCTAGAAAATCTCTCTAGTCATAACTGATAAATATTTATGGTAAAGATACTGTGATTTCATAACATCAACATGTACTTCACCAGATTTTCCTTTTGTTCAGATTGCTGCTGTGGAGCAGAAAAAGTTGAGACCCCGACTGAACAGAAGGTTTTCTGTAAGAGTGTCACAGGCAAGGAATCCCAAAGTAGCCTTGTCTTCCCAGAAGAGCCACCCCTGTGAGACTTGTGGGCTCGTCTTGAGAAAACATTTTCCACTTGACTGATCTGCAGAGAATACAACACGGACAGATACTGTTGAGGTGTGGCGCATGTGCAAAACCGTTTTTACTGCTGTGTAAAATTTCACCAACAGCACGTGAGAGACACTTTCAATACAGGTGTGGACAGGATCTCATTTGCAAACAGCTGCAATTTCAATGTATCACAGAATCATTGCACATGTGGGGAGGTTGGGCATGCTGTCTTTAACTGGTCAGGACATCTCCACCTAAAGGGTACTCAGACCAGGGACAGTCCAACTGCAATTTTGACGTGTGGGATGACGTTTCAAAGGCGAAAAAATGATTACACTAGAAAAGAATGTAAGGAAGACATTAGTTTTACCCACATGTTTATTTTGGAAAAAGGTGTCTATGTTGGAAGTCAGTGTTTTGATAGCTGTGAATGTGGGAAAAATGTTACCAAATATTCTAGCTTTCATTATCAACAGCAAGGTCACAATGGAGAAAGGCCTTCTCAGTGTAGTGAATTTGGGAAAGCTTTTAGCAGTAGTAACAGCCTAGGTAATCACAAAGCTTTGCACACTGGAGAAAAGGCCTTATGAGGTCAGTGAATGTGGAAAAACTTTTACTGGTAGCAGTGTCCTCCATTATGAGCATAGAGTTCACACAGGAGAAAGGCCTCCTGAGTACAATGAGTGTGGGAAATCTTTTACCAGTAACAGTATTCATCATTGTCATCGGAGAGTTCACACTGGAGAAAAGCCTTATAAATGTAGTGAATGTGGGAAAGCTTACATCACTAGCAGTCATCTTTATTGTCATCAGAGGCTTCATACAGGAGAAAAGCCTTATCAATGCAGTGAATGTGGAAAATGTTTTACCTCTAAACGCATCCTTCATCAACATCAGGGAGTTCATATGGGAGAAAAGCCTTATAAATGTAGTGAATGTGGGAAAGATTACAGCACTAGCAGTAATTTTTGTCATCATCAGAGTTCATATGGGAGAAAAGCCTTATAAATGTAGTGAATGTGGGAAATCTTTTACCCAGAATACTAGCCTTCGTAGTCTTCGGAGAGTTCATACAGGAGAGAAGCCTTATAAATGCAGTGAATGTGGAAAATCTTTTACTCAGAGCACTACCCTTCATTATCATCAGAGAATTCACACTGGAGAAAAACCTTATCAATGCAGTGAATGTGGGAAATCCTTTACCTATCGCATTGCCCTTCGTAATCATCACACACTTCATACAGGGGAAACGCCTTATAAATTCAGTGAATGTGGAAAATCTTTTAAAGGGTGCAATGCTCTCCAATATCATCAGAGAGTTCACAATGGAGAAAAGCCTTATCACTGCAGTGAATGTGGAAAATGTTTTACATGTAGCAGTGGTCTCCAATATCATCAGAGAGTTCACACTGGAGAAAAGCCTTATCAATGCAGTGAATGTGGGAAATCTTTTACCCATGGCACTGCCCTTCGTAAACATCAGAGGCTTCATACAGGGGAAAACATGGAGACAAAGGCTGTCTTTAGTCCAGAGATGTGGCTTTTTTGGGTTTGGGTGAAAGTTCTTCATTGTTTGTTACATTTTCTGTCATTGAGATGAGACTCTCACCCAGAGGGCATAAGTAGGGGGATTGAATATAGAGTTACCAAACCTGTTCTTCCAGAATAGCTGAACTTATATTTGTTTTCTCTTGGACCATTGATAAAAACTGCAATGAGTAAATTACATGTGTTGACTATAGTGTTTCATAAATCTTGACGTGTGCATGAAACTGAAGCCATCATTACAAATTCATAATGCTGACCATATCTGTCTGCGTAATTGGTTCATGACCTCTTTTAATCTGTCCCTGTTCTTCACAGATTTCCTAGTTTCCATAGATTTACATTCCATTTTCATAGAGAACTTTATTTTTCTAAGTATTTTTGTGCTTTAATTTATGTTTCAGAAATACTTGGAGATTAAGTTACATTAATAATGCATCTTTATGGTGGGTGTTGATGACAAATATGTGATACCTTAATCAATAAAGTAATTAAAAATAATGCATCTTTTTTTCTGATAGATATTCTTTTAAAAAATATATATATACATATGTATTATTGATTGTACAGAGCGGAAGTGAGGTGTAGAGAGTTACAAACATCAATCAGCAGTCTCCTGCACAACTTCTACTTGCAGTGTGCCCACAACCAAGCTACATGCCCTTGACCAGAATTGAACCTGGGACACTTTAGTCTGCAGACAGTCTCGGTATCCACTGAGCCAAACCAGTAAGGGCTCTGACACATATTCTTATCATTGATATATCACCGTCAATGTGTCCATTTTAATAAATATTTGGTTATTCCTACCAAAGGTGGCACAAATTCTTCTGTATAATTCCTTGTCCTACCTAATAATAGACAAACATGTAAATTGACCATATCTTCACTATGCCCATAGCCAATCAGAGTGAGTATGCAAATTGAAAGGCAAGGCAAGGCAAGGCAAAGGCAAGGCAAAGGCCAAGGCCAAGGCCAACGCCAAGGCCAACGCCAAGGCCAAGGGCAGGGCCAAGGCAAAGACAAAGGCAAAGGCTTATCCTGGCCCGAAAGCCAATACTCTAACCCTAACACCAGCACTAACCTCGATGACATCATCACTCCCAGCAGGTCCCCAGGCCAAATCATTATCACCTGGGATGACTTGAGCCTGCCCACGTGGCCCCTCCCCCTTGGTGACATCATCACTTCTGGTTTCATGGCCTAACCAGGCTTCTTTCAAAAAAACGCCAACTCATTGTCCCTGAATTATAAATGTAACCAGTATCCAACTCGGTTCTATGTTCTTTGAACATGATTTCCTTGTCATGAAAAAATGTGTTACAGATATTAAGGCCCTTTATTCACGTATTCCTAGTGTTTGAAGCACTTTCTTAGATATTAACCTAGGTTATCATTGTGAATTTCCCGAGTTGGAGTCACTTCCTTCCAGTGTCTTAAGCTCCTTCATTGTGAATTCCAATTTGGTTCAACAGCGTTTTGTACAAATACACCAGCACTTTAGCCATTATTACCACTTGAGAGACTAACCTACCTTTCACAGCGCTTTGGATAAAAATTCTCAGTATTTCAACATTCAGTAGAGATGTTCCGGTTCTAAAACGTATTCCAAGAGTTCTAGAGACACTCTGACACAACCCCCTGGTCTGTTGTTTTGAGCTCTGAGAGTTTTCATTTTACCACGGGCATCAAAACGGCTTTTTAAAGGCACATTAAAACACCACTTTGGAACACTAGCCTAACTAACATTTTGATTTCATAGTGTTCCAAATACTTTCATACTATTCTATAGCTCTAGGAAAATGAATTATTCAGTGTTTCACCACTCCTTTAAACGAAAACGCCAACTCCTTTTGACGGGAAAAATAAATGTTAACAGTGTCACACTCGGTTCTCAGCTGTTTGAACAAGATTTCGCAGTGACAAAATTGTGCTGTTCAGATATTCAGTGTATTGGAATATGTATTCCTAGTGTGTCAAGCACATTTCCAAATATTTCCCTAGTCTGGAGTTGTAAATTCTGAGTGCTACACTCCCATTTGTCCAGTGATTGCAACTAATTCACCGAGTTGGAGTCACTTTCTTCCAGAGCCTCAAGCTCATTCATTGTGAATTCCAATTTGGTTAAACAGCGTTTTTTTTACAAATATACCATCTCTTCAAACGTTTTTACCACTTGAAAATCTATCCTAACTTTCACAGCGCTTTGGATACAAATTCTCAGTATTTTCAAAATGACTAGAGATGTTGCGGTGCTAAAACGTATTCCAAGAGTTCAAGAGCCACTCTGACACATCCCGCTGGTCTGTTGTTTTGAGCTCTGAGAGTTTTTATTTTAACACGGGTGTCATACCGGCATTGTAAATGCACATTAAAACACTACTTGGAACACTAGCCTAACTGACATTTTGATTTCATATTGTTCTCAATACTTTCATCCTGTTCTACAGCTCTGGGAAAATGAATTTTTCAGTGTTTCACCAACTCATTTTCCCGAAAACGCCAACTCCTTTTGACGGGAAAAATAAATGTTAACAGTGTCACACTCGGTTCTCAGCTGTTTGAACAAGATTTCCCAGTGACAAAATTGTGACGTTCAGATATTCAGTCTATTGGAATATGTATTCCTAGTGTGTGAAGCACATTACTAAATATTTCCCTAGTCTGGAGATGTAAATTCTCAGTGCTACACTCCAATTTGTCCAGTGATTGAAGCTCATGCATTATGATGAAAACCCAATATTACTACACCCTGACCGTAACCCTGGCCCTAACCCTCTAATCCTAACCCTAAACCTAGCCTTAACCTGAGCCTGAACCCTACCTGGTCCGAACTCTTACACTAACCCTAATACCAGCCCCAAGCCCAATTCTCTAACCCTCACACCAAAACTAACCTCGATGACGTCATCACTCCTAGCAGGACCCCGGGCCCAATGATTATCACCTGGGATCACTTGGGCCTCCCTACGTGGCCCCTCTCCCTTAGTGACATCATCACTTCCGGTTTAATGGCCTAACCAGCCTTGTATCAAAAACGACAACTCATTGTCCCTGAATTATGAATGTAACCAGTAGCAAACTCGCTTCTATCTTCTTTGAACATGATTTCCAGGTCATGAAACAATGCGCTACAGATATTAAGGGCCTTTTTTGATGTATCCCTAGTGTTTGAGGCACTTTTTAGATATTAACCTAGGTTATTATTATGAATTTCCCGAGTTGGAGTCTCGTTCTTCCAGAGCCTCAAGCTCATTCATTGTGAATTCCAATTTGGTTAAACAGCGTTTTTTACAAATATACCAGCTCTTTAAACGTTATTACCACTTGAAAGTCTATCCTACCTTTCACAGCGCTTTGGATACAAATTCTCAGTATTTCAAAATTCAGTAGAGATGTTCCGGTGGTAAAACGTATTCCAAGAGTTCAAGAGCCACTCTGACACACCCTGCTGGTCTGTTGTTTTGAGCTCTGAGAGTTTTTATTTTACCACGGGTGTCATACCGGCATTGCAAATGCACATTAAAACACAACTTGGAACAGTAGCCTAACTGACATTTTGATGTCATATTGTTCTCAATACTTCCATACTGTTCTACAGCTCTAGGAAAATGAATGTTTCAGTGTTTCACCAACTCATTTCCCCAAAAACGCCAACTCCTTTTGACGGGAAAAATAAATGTTAACAGTGTCACACTCAGTTCTCAGCTGTTTGAACAAGATTTCGCAGTGACAAAATTGTGCTGTTCAGATATTCAGTGTATTGGAATATGTATTCCTAGTGTGTCAAGCACATTTCTAAATATTTCCCTAGTCTGGAGTTGTAATTTCTGAGTGCTACACTCCCATTTTCCAGTGATTGCAGCTCATGCATTGTGAATACCCAATGTTACTACACCGTGACCCTAACCCTGTCCCTAAGCCTCTAATCCTAACCCTAAACCTAGCCCTAACCTGAGCCTGAACCCTAGCTAGCCGAACCGTTATCCTAACGGTAACCCTAGGCCAAAACCCAATTCTCTAACCCTAACACCAGAAGTAAACTCGATGACATCATCACTCCTAGCAATACCCCGGGCCCAATCATTATCACCTGGGATCACTAGGGCCTCTCTACGTGGCCTCTAACCCTTGGTGACGTCATCACTTCCGACTTAATGACCTAACCAGCCTTCTATCAAAAACGACAACTCATTGTCCCTGAGTTATAAATGTAACCAGTAGCAAACTCGCGTCTATCTTCTTTGAACACAATTTCCATGTCATGAAACAATGCACTACAGATATTAAGGGCCTTTTTTGATGTATCCCTAGTGTTTGAGGCACTTTTTAGATATTAACCTAGGTAATCATTGTGAATTTCCCGAGTTGGAGTCTCCTTCTTCCAGAGCCTCAAGCTCATACATTGTGAATTCCAATTTGGTTAAACATTTTTTTTACAAATATACCAGCTCTTTAAACGTTATTACGACTTGAAAGTCTATCCTACCTTTCACAGCGCTTTGGATACAAATTCTCAGTATTTCAAAATTCAGTAGAGATGTTCCGGTGGTAAAAGGTATTCCAAGAGTTCAAGAGCCACTCTGACACATCCCGCTGATCTGTAGTTTTGAGCTCTGATAGTTTTAATTTTAACACGGATGTCATACCGGCATTTTAAATGCACATTAAAACACTACTTGGAACACTAGCCTAACTGACATTTTGATTTCATATTGTGCTCAATACTTTCATACTGTTCTACAGCTCTAGGAAAATGAATTTTTCAGTGTTTCACCAACTCATTTTCCCGAAAACGCCAACTCCTTTTGACGGGAAAAAAATAAATGTTAACAGTGTCACACTTGGTTCTCAGCTGTTTGAACAAGTTTTCGCAGTGACAAAATTGTGCTGTTCACATATTCAGTCTATTAGATTATGTATTCCTAGTGTGTGAAGCACATTTCTAAATATTTCCCAAGTCTGGAGATGTAAATTCTCAGTGCTACACTCCAGTTTGTCCAGTGACTGAAGCTCAGTCATTGTGAAATAGCCAATATTACTACACCCTGACCCTAATCCTGTCCCTAACCCTCTAATCCTAACCCTAACCTAGCCCTAACCTGTGCCTGAACCCTACCTAGCCCGAACCCTTATGCTAACCCTAACCCTAGCCCCAACCAAATTCTCTAACCCTAACACCACAACTAACCTCGATGACGTTTTCATTTCCAGCAGGTCCCTGGGCCAAATCATTATCACCTGGGGTCACTTGGGCCTGCCCACGTGGCCCCTCCTCCTTGGTGACATCATCACTTCCGGCATAATGGCATAACCTACTATCTATCAAAAACGCCAACTCATTGAACCTGAATTATGAACGTAACCAGTAGCAAACTCGGTTCTATCTCATTTGAACACCATTTCCACGTCATGAAACAATGCGTTACAGATATTAAGGGCCTATATGCACGTATTCCCAGTGTTTGAAGCACTTTCTTCGACATTATTAACCCTCGTTATCATTGTGAATTTCCCGAGTTGGAGTCTCGTTCTTCCAGAGCCTCAAGCTCATTCATTGTGAATTCCAATTTGGTTAAAAAGCGTTTTTTACAAATATACCAGCTCTTTAAACGTTATTACCACTTGAAAGTCTATCCTACCTTTCACAGCGCTTTGGATACAAATTCTCAGTATTTCAAAATTCAGTAGAGATGTTCCGGTGGTAAAACGTATTCCAAGGGTTCAAGAGCCACTCTGACACACCCTGCTGGTCTGTTGTTTTGAGCTCTGAGAGTTTTTATTTTAACACGGATGTCATACCGGCATTGTAAATGCACATTAAAACACTACTTGGAACACTAGCCTAATTGACATTTTGATTTCATATTGTTCTCAATACTTTAATCCGGTTCTACAGCAATAGGAAAGTGAATTTTTCAGTGTTTCACCAACTCATTTTCCCGAAAACGCCAACTCCTTTTGACGGGAAAAATAAATGTTAACAGTGTCACACTCGGTTCTCAGCTGTTTGAACAAGATTTCGCAGTGACAAAATTGTGACGTTCAGATATTCAGTCTATTGGAATATGTATTCCTAGTGTGTGAAGCACATTAATAAATATTTCCCTAGTCTGGAGATGTAAATTCTCAGTGCTAAACTTCAATTTGTCCAGTGATTGAAGCTCATTCATTGTGAATTACCCAATATTACTACACCCTGGCCCTAACCCTGGCCCTAACCCTCTAATCCTAACCCTAAACTGAGCCCTAACCCTGAGCCTGAACCATACCTAGGCTGAACTCTTATACAAACCCTAACACTAGCCCAAAGCCCAATTCTCTAACCCTGACACCAAAACTAACCTCGATGACGTCATGACTCCTAGCAACTCCCTGCGCCCAATCATTATCATCTGGGATCACTAGGGCTTCCCTACGTGGCCCCTCTCCCTTAGTGACATCATCACTTCCTGTTTAATGTCCTAACCAGCCTTCTATCAAAAACGACAACTCATTGTCCCTGAATTATAAATGTAACCAGTAGCAAACTCGCTTCCATCTTCTTTGAACACGATTTCCATGTCATGAAACAATGCGTTACAGATATTAAGGGCCTTTTTTGACGTATCCCTAGTGTTTGAGGCACTTTCTTAGATAGTAACCTAGGTTATCATTGTGAATTTCCCGAGTTGGTGTCTCGTTCTACCAGAGCCTCAAGCTCATTCATTGTGAATTCCAATTTGGTTTCAACAGCGTTTTTTTACAAATATACAAGCTCTTTAAACGTTATTACCACTTGCAAGTCTATCCTACCTTTCACAGCTCTTTGGATACAAATTCTCAGTATTTCAAAATTCAGTAGAGATGTTCCGGTGGTAAAACGTATTCCAAGAGTTCAAGAGCCACTCTGACAAATCCCGCTGGTCTGTAGTTTTGAGCTCTGAGAGTTTTTATTTTAACACGGGTGTCATACCGGCTTTGTAAATGCACATTAAAACACTACTTGGAACACTAGCCTAACTGACATTTTGATTTCATATTGTGCTCAATACTTTCATACTGTTCTACAGCTCTAGGAAAATGAATTTTTCAGTGTTTCACCAACTCATTTTCCCGAAAACGCCAACTCCTTTTGACGGGAAAAATAAATGTTAACAGTGTCACACTTGGTTCTCAGCTGTTTGAACAAGATTTCGCAGTGACAAAATTGTGACGTTCGATATTCAGTCTATTGGAATATGTATTCCAAGTGTGTGAAGCACATTACTAAATATTTCCCTAGTCTGGAGATGTAAATTCTCAATGCTACACTCCAATTTGTCCAGTGATTGAAGCTCATTCTTTGTGAATTCCCAATATTACTACACCCTGACCCTAACCCTGTCCCTAATCCTCTAATCCTAACCCTAAACCTAGCCCTAACCTGAGCCTGAACCCTACCTTGCCAGAACCCTTATACTAAACCTAACCCTAGCCCCAAGCCCAATTCTCTAACCCTGACACCAAAAAACTAACCTCGATGACATCATCACTCCTAGCAAGCAACCTCCCTGGCCCAATCATTATCACCTGGGATCACTAGGGCCTCCCTACGTGGCCCCTCTCCCTTAGTGACATCATCACTTCTGGTTTAATGGCGTAACCAACCTTCTATCAAAAACAACAACTCATTGTCCCTGAATTATAAATGTAAACAGTGGCAAACTCGCGCTTCTATCTTCTTTGAACACGATTTCCATGTCATGATACAATGCGTTACAGACATTAAGGGCCTTTTTTGACGTATCCCTAGTGTTTGAGGCTCTTTTTAGATATTAACCTAGGTAATCATTGTGAATTTCCCGAGTTGGAGTCACGTTCTTCCAGAGCCTCAAGCTCATTCATTGTGAATTCCAATTTGGTTAAACAGCGTTTTTTTACAAATGTACCAGCTCTTTAAACGTTATTACCACTTGAAAGTCTATCTTACGTTGCACAGCGCTTTGGATACAAATTCTCAGTATTTCAAAATTCAGTAGAGATGTTCTGGTGGTAAAACGTATTCCAAGAGTTCAAGAGCCACTCTGACACATCCCGCTGGTCTGTTGTTTTGAGCTCTGAGAGTTTTTTACTTTAACACGGGTGTCATACCGGCATTGTAAATGCACATTAAAACACTACTTGGAGCACTAGCCTAACTGACATTTTGATTTCATATTGTTCTCAATGCTTTCATACTGTTCTACACACCTCTAGGAAAATGAATTTTTCAGTGTTTTCAACAACTAATTTCCCCGAAAACGCCAACTCCTTTTGACGTGAAAAATAAATGTTAACAGTGTCACACTTGGTTCTCAGCTCTTTGAACAAGTTTTCGCAGTGACAAAATTGTGCTGTTCAGATATTCAGTCTATTAGATTATGTATTCCTAGTGTGTGAAGCACATTTCTAAATATTTCCCTAGTCCGTAGATGAAAATTCTCAGTGCTGCACTCCAATTTGTCCAGTGATTGAAGCTCATTCATTGTGAATAGCCAATATTACTACACCCTGACCCTAATCCTGTCCCTAACCCTCTAATCCTAACCCTAACCTAGCCCTAACCTGTGCCTGAACCCGACCTAGCCCGAACCCTTATGCTAACCCTAACCCTAGCCCCAACCAAATTCTTTAACACTAACACCACAAACTAACCTCGATGACGTCATCATTTCCAGCAGGTTGCAGGGCCATATCATTATCACCTGGGGTACTTGGGCCTGCCCACGTGGCCCCTCCCCCTTGGTGACGTCATCACTTCTGGTTTCATGGCCTAACCAGGCTTCTTTCAAAAACGCCAACTCATTGTCCCTGAGTTATAAATGTAACCAGTATCCAACTCGATTCTATGTTCTTTGAACATGATTTCCTTGTCATGAAAAAATGTGTTACAGAAATTAAGGCCCTTTTTTCACGTATTCCTAGTGTTTGAAGCACTTTCTTAGATATTAACCTAGGTTATCACTGTGAATTTCCCGAGATGGAGTCACTTTCTTCCAGTGTCTCAAGCTCCTTCAATGTGAATTCCAATTTGGTTCAACAGCGTTTTTTTTTTAAAATACACCAGCACTTTATCCATTATTACCACTTGAGAGAGTCGAACCTACCTTTCACAGCCCTTTGGATAAAAATTCTCAGTATTTCAAACATTCAGTAGAGATGTTTTGGTTCTAAAACGTATTCCAAGAGTACTAGAGACACTCTGAAACAACCCCCTGGTCTGTTGTTTTGAGCTCTGAGAGTTTTTATTTTACCACGGGCGTCAAAACGGCTTTTTAAAGGCACATTAAAACACTACTTGGAACACTAGCCTAACTAACATTTTGATTTCATATTGTTCCCAATACTTTCATACTATTCTATAGCTCTAGGAAAATGAATTATTCAGTGTTTCACCACTCCTTTAAATGAAAACGCCAACTCCTTTTGACGGGAAAAAAAAAAAAATATAAACAGTGTCACACTCGGATCTCAGCTGTTTGAACAAGATTTCGCAGTGACAAAATTGTGACGTTCAGATATTCAGTCTATTGGAATATGTATTCCTAGTGTGTGAAGCACATTACTAAATATTTCCTAAGTCTGGAGATGTAAATTCTCAGTGCTACACTCCAATTTGTCCAGTGATTCAAGCTCATTCATTGTGAATTCCCAATATTACTACACCCTGACCCTAACCCTGTCCCTAGTCCTCTAATCCTAACCCTAAACCTAGCCCTAACCTGAGCCTGAACCCTACCTAGTCCGAACTCTTATACTAACCCTAACACTAGCCCCAAGCCCAATTCTCTAACCCTGACACCAAAACTAACCTCGATGACATCATTACTCCTAGCAAATCCCCTGGGCCCAATCATTATCACCTGGGATCACTTGGGCCTCCCTACGTGGACCCTACCCCCTTGGTGACGTCATCACTTCCGTTTTAATGGCCTAACCAGCCTTCTATCAAAAACGACAACAACTCATTGTCCCCTGAATTATAAATGTAACCAGTAGCAAACTCGGTTTATCTTCTTTGAACACGATTTCCATGTCATGAAACAATGCGTTACAGATATTAAGGGCCTTTTTTTGATGTATCCCTAGTGTTTGAGGCACTTTTTTCGATATTAACCTAGGTTATCATTGTGAATTTCCCGAGTTGGAGTTCTCGTTCTTCCAGAGCCTCAAGCTCATTAATTGTGAATTCCAATTTGGTTAAACAGCGTTTTTTTTTACAAATATACCAGCTCTTTAAACGTTATTACCACTTGAAAGTCTATCCTACCTTTCACAGCGCTTTGGATACAAATTCTCAGTATTTCAAAATTCAGTAGAGATGTTCCGGTGGTAAAACGTATTCCAAGAGTTCAAGAGCCACTCTGACACATCCCGCTGGTCTGTTGTTTTGAGCTCTGAGAGTTTTTATTTTAACACGGATGTCATACCGGCATTGTAAATGCACATTAAAACACTACTTGGAACACTAGCCTAACTGACATTTTGATTTCATATTGTTCTCAATACTTTCATACTGTTCTACAACTCTAGGAAAATGAATTTTTCAGTGTTTCACCAACTCATTTTCCTGAAAACGCCAACTCCTTTTGACGTGAAAAATAAATGTTAACAGTGTCACACTTGGTTCTCAGCTGTTTGAACAAGTTTTCGCAGTGACAAAATTGTGCTGTTCAGATATTCAGTCTATTAGATTATGTATTCCTAGTGTGTGAAGCACATTTCTAAATATTTCCCAAGTCTGGAGATGTAAATTCTCAGTGCTACACTCCAATTTGTCCAGTGATTGAAGCTCATTCATTGTGAATAGCCAATATTACTACACCCTGACCCTAACCCTGTCCCTAACCCTCTAATCCTAACCCTAACCTAACCCTAACCTGTGCCTGAACCCTACCTAGCCTGAACCCCCTATCCTAACCCTAACCCCTAGCCCCAACCAAATTCTCTAACCCTAACACCACAACTAACCTCGATGACGTTTTCATTTCCAGCAGGTCCCTGGGCCAAATCATTATCACTTGGGGTCACTTGGGCCTGACCACGTGGCCCCTCCCCCTTGGTGACATCATCACTTCCGGATTAATGGCATAACCTACTATCTATCAAAAAAAACAACTCATTGTACCTGAAGTATGAATGTAACCAGTAGCAAACTCGGTTCTATCTCATTTGAACACGATTTCCACGTCATGAAACAATGCGTTACAGATATTAAGGGCCTTTTTTGATGTATCCCCAGTGTTTGAGGCACTTTTTTCGATATTAACCTAGGTTATCATTGTGAATTTTCCGAGTTGGAGTCTCTTTTCTTCCAGAGCCTCAAGCTCATTCATTGTGAATTCCAATTTGGTTAAACAGCGTTTTTTACAAATATACCAGCTCTTTAAACGTTATTACCACTTGAAAGTCTATCCTACCTTTCACAGCGCTTTGGATACAAATTCTCAGTATTTCAAAATTCAGTAGAGATGTTCCGGTGGTGGTAAAACGTATTCCAAGAGTTCAAGAGCCACTCTGACACATCCCGCTGGTCTGTTGTTTTGAGCTCTGAGAGTTTTTATTTTAACACGGGTTTCATACCGGCATTGTAAATGCACATTAAAACACTACTTGGAACACTAGCCTAACTGACATTTTGATTTCATATTGTTCTCAATACTTTCATACTGTTCTACAGCTCTAGGAAAATGAATTTTTCGGTGTTTCACCAACTCATTTTCATGAAAACGCCAACTCCTTTTCAAGGGAAAAATAAATGTTAACAGTGTCACACTCGGTTCTCAGCTGTTTGAACAAGATTTCGCAGTGACAAAATTGTGACGTTCAGATATTCAGTATATTGGAATATGTATTCCTAGTGTGTGAAGCACATTACTAAATATTTCCCTAGTCTGGAGATATAAATTCTCAGTGCTACACTCCAATTTGTCCAGTGATTGAAGCTCATTCATTGTGAATTCCCAATATTACTACACCCAGACCCTAACCCTGTCCCTAACCCTCTAATCCTAACCCTAAACCTAGCCCTAACCTGAGCCTGAACCCTACCTAGTCCGAACCCTTATCCTAACCCTAACACTAGCCCCAAGCCCAATTCTCTCTAACCCTGACACCAAAACTAACCTCGATGACGTCATCACTCCTAGCAACTCCCTGGGCCCAATCATTATCACCTGGGATCACTAGGGCCTCCCTACGTGGCCCCTCTCCCTTAGTGACATCATCACTTCCGGTTTAATGGCCTAACCAGCCTTCTATCAAAAACGACAACTCATTGTCCCTGAGTTATAAATGTAACCAGTAGCAAACTCGCGTCTATCTTCTTTGAACACAATTTCCATGTCATGAAACAATGCGCTACAGATATTAAGGGCCTTTTTTGATGTATCCCTAGTGTTTGAGGCACTTTTTAGATATTAACCTAGGTTATCATTGTGAATTTCCCGAGTTGGAGTCTCCTTCTTCCAGAGCCTCAAGCTCATTCATTGTGAATTCCAATTTGGTTAAACAGCGTTTTTTTACAAATATACCAGCTCTTTAAACGTTATTACCACTTGAAAGTCTATCCTACCTTTCACAGCGCTTTGGATACAAATTCTCAGTATTTCAAAATTCAGTAGAGATGTTCCGGTGGTAAAACGTATTCCAAGATTTCAAGAGCCACTCTGACACACCCTGCTGGTCTGTTGTTTTGAGCTCTGAGAATTTTATTTTAACACGGGTGTCATACCGGCTTTGTAAATGCACATTAAAACACTACATGGAACACTAGCCTAACTGACATTTTGATTTCATATTGTTCTCAATACTTTCATACTGTTCTACAGCTCTAGGAAAATGAATTTTTCAGTGTTTCACCAACTCATTTTCCCGAAAACGCCAACTCCTTTTGACGGGAAAAATAAATGTTAACAGTGTCACACTCGGTTCTCAGCTGTTTGAACAAGATTTCGCAGTGACAAAATTGTGACGTTCAGATATTCAGTCTATTGGAATATGTATTCCTAGTGTGTGAAGCACATTACTAAATATTTCCCTAGTCTGGAGATGTAAATTCTCAGTGCTACACTCCAATTTGTGCAGTGATTGAAGCTCATTCATTGTGAATTCCCAATATTACTACACCCTGACCCTAACCCTGTCCCTAGTCCTCTAATCCTAACCCTAACCATAGCCCTAACCGGAGCCTGAACCCTACCTAGTCCGAACACTTATACTAACCCTAACACTAGCCCCAAGCCCAATTCTCTAACCCTGACACCAAAACTAACCTCGATGACGTCACCACTCCTAGCAACTCCCTGGGCCCAATCATTATCACCTGGGATCACTAAGGCCTCCCTACGTGGCCCCTCTCCCTTAGTGACGTCATCACTTCCGGTTTAATGGCCTAACCAGCCTTCTATCAAAAACGACAACTAATTGTCCCTGAGTTATAAAAGTAACCAGTAGCAAACTCGCGTCTATCTTCTTTGAACACAATTTCCATGTCATGAAACAATGCGCTACAGATATTAAGGGCCTTTTTTGATGTATCCCTAGTGTTTGAGGCACTTTTTACATATTAACCTAGGTTATCATTGTGAATTTCCCGAGTTGGAGTCTCCTTCTTCCAGAGCCTCAAGCTCATACATTGTGAATTCCAATTTGGTTAAACAGCGTTTTTTACAGATATACCACCTCTTTAAATGTTATTACCACTTGAAAGTCTATCCTACCTTTCACAGCGCTTTGGATACAAATTCTCAGTATTTCAAAATTCAGTAGAGATGTTCCGGTGGTAAAACGTATTCCAAGAGTTCAAGAGCCACTCTGACACATCCCGCTGGTCTGTTGTTTTGAGCTCTGAGAGTTTTTATTTTAACACGGATGTCATACCGGCATTGTAAAAATGCACATTAAAACACTACTTGGAACACTAGCCTAACTGACATTTTGATTTCATATTGTGCTCAATACTTTCATACTGTTCTACAGCTCTAGGAAAATGAATTTTTCAGTGTTTCACCAACTCATTTTCCCGAAAACGCCAACTCCTTTTGACGTGAAAAATAAATGTTAACAGTGTCACACTTGGTTCTCAGCTGTTTGAACAAGTTTTCGCAGTGACAAAATTGTGCTGTTCAGATATTCAGTCTATTAGATTATGTATTCCTAGTGTGTGAAGCACATTTCTAAATATTTCCCAAGTCTGGAGATGTAAATTCTCAGTGCTACACTCCAATTTGTCCAGTGATTGAAGCTCATTCATTGTGAATACCCAATATTACTACACCCTGACCCTAACCCTGTCCCTAACCCTCTAATCCTAACCCTAACCTAGCCCTAACCTGTGCCTGAACCCTACCTAGCCTGAACCCTTATCCTAACCCTAACCCTAGCCCCAACCAAATTCTCTAACCCTAACACCACAACTAACCTCGATGACGTTTTCATTTCCAGCAGGTCCCTGGGCCAAATCATTATCACCTGGGGTCACTTGGACCTGCCTACGTGGCCCCTCCCCCTTGGTGACATCATCACTTCCGGATTAATGGCATAACCTACTATCTATCAAAAACGCCAACTCATTGTACCTGAAGTATGAATGTAACCAGTAGCAAACTCGGTTCTATCTCATTTGAACACGATTTCCACGTCATGAAACAATGCCTTACAGATATTAAGGGCCTTTTTTGATGTATCCCTAGTGTTTGACGCACTGTTTAGATATTAACCTAGGTTATCATTGTGAATTTCCCGAGTTGGAGTCTCCTTCTTCCAGAGCCTCAAGCTCATACATTGTGAATTCCAATTTGGTTAAACAGCGTTTTTTACAAAAATATACCACCTCTTTAAACGTTATTACCACTTGAAAGTCTATCCTACCTTTCACAGCGCTTTGGATACAAATTCTCAGTATTTCAAAATTCAGTAGAGATGTTCCGGTGGTAAAACGTATTCCAAGAGTTCAAGAGCCACTCTGACACACCCTGCTGGTCTGTTGTTTTGAGCTCTGAGAGTTTTTATTTTAACACGGGTGTCATACCGGCTTTGTAAATGCACATTAAAACACTACTTGGAACAATAGCCTAACTGACATTTTGATTTCATATTGTTCTCAATACTTTCATACTGTTCTACAGCTCTAGGAAAATGAATTTTTCAGTGTTTCAGCAACTCATTTTCCCGAAAACGCCAACTCCTTTTGACGGGAAAAATAAATGTTAACAGTGTCACACTCGGTTCTCAGCTGTTTGAACAAGATTTCGCAGTGACAAAATTGTGACGTTCAGATATTCAGTATATTGGAATATGTATTCCTAGTGTGTGAAGCACATTACTAAATATTTCCCTAGTCTGGAGATATAAATTCTCAGTGCTACACTCCAATTTGTCCAGTGATTGAAGCTCATTCATTGTGAATTCCCAATATTACTACACCCAGACCCTAACCCTGTCCCAAGTCCTCTAATCCTAACCCTAAACCTAGCCCTAACCGGAGCCTGAACCCTACCTAGTCCGAACACTTATACTAACCCTAACACTAGCCCCAAGCCCAATTCTCTAACCCTGACACCAAAACTAACCTCGATGACGTCACCACTCCTAGCAACTCCCTGGGCCCAATCATTATCACCTGGGATCACTAAGGCCTCCCTACGTGGCCCCTCTCCCTTAGTGACGTCATCACTTCCGGTTTAATGGCCTAACCAGCCTTCTATCAAAAACGACAACTAATTGTACCTGAGTTATAAAAGTAACCAGTAGCAAACTCGCGTCTATCTTCTTTGAACACAATTTCCGTGTCATGAAACAATGCGCTACAGATATTAAGGGCCTTTTTTGATGTATCCCTAGTGTTTGAGGCACTTTTTACATATTAACCTAGGTTATCATTGTGAATTTCCCGAGTTGGAGTCTCCTTCTTCCAGAGCCTCAAGCTCATACATTGTGAATTCCAATTTGGTTAAACAGCGTTTTTTACAAATATACCACCTCTTTAAAACGTTATTACCACTTGAAAGTCTATCCTACCTTTCACAGCGCTTTGGATACAAATTCTCAGTATTTCAAAATTCAGTAGAGATGTTCCGGTGGTAAAACGTATTCCAAGAGTTCAAGAGCCACTCTGACACACCCTGCTGGTCTGTTGTTTTGAGCTCTGAGAGTTTTTATTTTAACACGGGTGTCATACCGGCTTTGTAAATGCACATTAAAACACTACTTGGAACACTAGCCTAACTGACATTTTGATTTCATATTGTTCTCAATACTTTCATACTGTTCTACAGCTCTAGGAAAATGAATTTTTCAGTGTTTCACCAACTCATTTTCCCGAAAAAACGCCAACTCCTTTTGACGGGAAAAATAAATGTTAACAGTGTCACACTCGGTTCTCAGCTGTTTGAACAAGATTTCGCAGTGACAAAATTGTGACGTTCAGATATTCAGTCTATTGGAATATGTATTCCTAGTGTGTGAAGCACATTACTAAATATTTCCCTAGTCTGGAGATGTAAATTCTCAGTGCTACACTCCAATTTGTCCAGTGATTGAAGCTCATTCATTGTGAATTCCCAATATTACTACACCCTGACCCTAACCCTGTCCCTAGTCCTCTAATCCTAACCCTAACCATAGCCCTAACCGGAGCCTGAACCCAACCTAGTCCGAACTCTTATACTAACCCTAACACTAGCCCCAAGCCCAATTCTCTAACCCTGACACCAAAACTAACCTCGATGACGTCACCACTCCTAGCAACTCCCTGGGCCCAATCATTATCACCTGGGATCACTAAGGCCTCCCTACGTGGCCCCTCTCCCTTAGTGACGTCATCACTTCCGGTTTAATGGCCTAACCAGCCTTCTATCAAAAACGACAACTCATTGTCCCTGAGTTATAAAAGTAACCAGTAGCAAAGTCGCGTCTATCTTCTTTGAACACAATTTCCATGTTATGAAACAATGCGCTACAGATATTAAGGGCCTTTTTTGATGTATCCCTAGTGTTTGAGGCACTTTTTACATATTAACCTAGGTTATCATTGTGAATTTCCCGAGTTGGAGTCTCCTTCTTCCAGAGCCTCAAGCTCATACATTGTGAATTCCAATTTGGTTAAACAGCGTTTTTTACAGATAGACCACCTCATTAAACGTTATTACCACTTGAAAGTCTATCCTACCTTTCACAGCGCTTTGGATACAAATTCTCAGTATTTCAAAATTCAGTAGAGATGTTCCGGTGGTAAAACGTATTCCAAGAGTTCAAGAGCCACTCTGACACATCCCGTTGGTCTGTTGTTTTGAGCTCTGAGAGTTTTTATTTTAACACGGGTGTCATACCGGCATTGTAAATGCACATTAAAACACTACTTGGAACACTAGCCTAACTGACATTTTGATTTCATATTGTGCTCAATACTTTCATACTGTTCTACAGCTCTAGGAAAATGAATTTTTCAGTGTTTCACCAACTCATTTTCCCGAAAACGCCAACTCCTTTTGACGGGAAAAATAAATGTTAACAGTGTCACACTCGGTTCTCAGCTGTTTGAACAAGATTTCGCAGTGACAAAATTGTGACGTTCAGATATTCAGTCTATTGGAATATGTATTCCTAGTGTGTGAAGCACATTACTAAATATTTCCCTAGTCTGGAGATGTAAATTCTCAGTGCTACACTCCAATTTGTCCAGTGATTGAAGCTCATTCATTGTGAATTCCCAATATTACTACACCCTGACCCTAACCCTGTCCCTAGTCCTCTAATCCTAACCCTAACCATAGCCCTAACCGGAGCCTGAACCCAACCTAGTCCGAACTCTTATACTAACCCTAACACTAGCCCCAAGCCCAATTCTCTAACCCTGACACCAAAACTAACCTCGATGACGTCACCACTCCTAGCAACTCCCTGGGCCCAATCATTATCACCTGGGATCACTAAGGCCTCCCTACGTGGCCCCTCTCCCTTAGTGACGTCATCACTTCCGGTTTAATGGCCTAACCAGCCTTCTATCAAAAACGACAACTCATTGTCCCTGAGTTATAAAAGTAACCAGTAGCAAAGTCGCGTCTATCTTCTTTGAACACAATTTCCATGTCATGAAACAATGCGCTACAGATATTAAGGGCCTTTTTTGATGTATCCCTAGTGTTTGAGGCACTTTTTACATATTAACCTAGGTTATCATTGTGAATTTCCCGAGTTGGAGTCTCCTTCTTCCAGAGCCTCAAGCTCATACATTGTGAATTCCAATTTGGTTAAACAGCGTTTTTTACAGATATACCACCTCTTTAAACGTTATTACCACTTGAAAGTCTATCCTACCTTTCACAGCGCTTTGGATACAAATTCTCAGTATTTCAAAATTCAGTAGAGATGTTCCGGTGGTAAAACGTATTCCAAGAGTTCAAGAGCCACTCTGACACATCCCGTTGGTCTGTTGTTTTGAGCTCTGAGAGTTTTTATTTTAACACGGGTGTCATACCGGCATTGTAAATGCACATTAAAACACTACTTGGAACACTAGCCTAACTGACATTTTGATTTCATATTGTGCTCAATACTTTCATACTGTTCTACAGCTCTAGGAAAATGAATTTTTCAGTGTTTCACCAACTCATTTTCCCGAAAACGCCAACTCCTTTTGACGTGAAAAATAAATGTTAACAGTGTCACACTTGGTTCTCAGCTCTTTGAACAAGTTTTCGCAGTGACAAAATTGTGCTGTTCAGATATTCAGTCTATTAGATTATGTATTCCTAGTGTGTGAAGCACATTTCTAAATATTTCCCAAGTCTGGAGATGTAAATTCTCAGTGCTACACTCCAATTTGTCCAGTGATTGAAGCTCATTCATTGTGAATTCCCAATATTACTACACCCTGACCCTAACCCTGTCCCTAACCCTCTAATCCTAACCCTAACCTGGCCCTAACCTGTGCCTGAACCCTACCTAGCCGGAACCCTTATCCTAACCCTAATCCTAGCCCCAACCAAATTCTCTAACCCTAACACCACAACTAACCGCGATGACGTTTTCATTTCCAGCAGGTCCCTGGGCCAAATCATTATCACTTGGGGTCACTTGGACCTGCCTACGTGGCCCCTCCCCCTTGGTGACATCATCACTCCCGGATTAATGGCATAACCTACTATCTATCAAAAACGCCAACTCATTGTACCTGAAGTATGAATGTAACCAGTAGCAAACTCGGTTCTATCTCATTTGAACACGATTTCCACGTCATGAAACAATGCGTTACACATATTAAGGGCCTTTTTTGATGTATCCCTAGTGTTTGAGGCACTTTTTAGATATTAACCTAGGTTATCATTGTGAATTTCCCGAGTTGGAGTCTCCTTCTTCCAGAGCCTCAAGCTCATACATTGTGAATTCCAATTTGGTTAAACAGCGTTTTTTACAAATATACCACCTCTTTAAACGTTATTACCACTTGAAAGTCTATCCTACCTTTCACAGCGCTTTGGATACAAATTCTCAGTATTTCAAAATTCAGTAGAGATGTTCCGGTGGTAAAACGTATTCCAAGAGTTCAAGAGCCACTCTGACACACCCTGCTGGTCTGTTGTTTTGAGCTCTGAGAGTTTTTATTTTAACACGGGTGTCATACCGGCTTTGTAAATGCACATTAAAACACTACTTGGAACAATAGCCTAACTGACATTTTGATTTCATATTGTTCTCAATACTTTCATACTGTTCTACAGCTCTAGGAAAATGAATTTTTTGGTGTTTCACCAACTCATTTTCATGAAAACGCCAACTCCTTTTGACGGGAAAAATAAATGTTAACAGTGTCACACTCGGTTCTCAGCTGTTTGAACAAGATTTCGCAGTGACAAAATTGTGACGTTCAGATATTCAGTCTATTGGAATATGTATTCCTAGTGTGTGAAGCACATTACTAAATATTTCCCTAGTCTGGAGATATAAATTCTCAGTGCTACACTCCAATTTGTCCAGTGATTGAAGCTCATTCATTGTGAATTCCCAATATTACTACACCCAGACCCTAACCCTGTCCCAAGTCCTCTAATCCTAACCCTAAACCTAGCCCTAACCGGAGCCTGAACCCTACCTAGTCCGAACACTTATACTAACCCTAACACTAGCCCCAAGCCCAATTCTCTAACCCTGACACCAAAACTAACCTCGATGACGTCACCACTCCTAGCAACTCCCTGGGCCCAATCATTATCACCTGGGATCACTAAGGCCTCCCTACGTGGCCCCTCTCCCTTAGTGACGTCATCACTTCCGGTTTAATGGCCTAACCAGCCTTCTATCAAAAACGACAACTCATTGTCCCTGAGTTATAAAAGTAA
>JAJQQW010000560.1:0-10000 GCA_025583905.1 Ia io | reverse complement strand
TTATTAAAGGATTAGGTAAGTTCTTATTATGTTTGTTTTTGATTAAAGGGTTTTATATTTTTATAAACATTTTTTGGGATTTTTTAATTTTTTATTGTTAGTTGATTTATTGTTTTTTTTTTTAAAAAAAAAAATTGAAAAAAAAATAAAAGTAGAATTAATTTTATATTTTAAAAAAACAAAAAATAAAATTAAAAGTAAAAATTACAAAAAGAATAACAAAAATTTTTGGAAAAATGTGGAGTAGAATTTTTTATTATTTTTTTTTTAATTAAAATTTTAATACAAAAAATATGGAGGATTAATAAACATAAAACAAAAATAACAAAAATATGATTGAGTTTTGTTTAAATGTTGGTAAAATGATTGAAAAAACAAAAATAAAAAATGAAAAAAAAAGAATTATTTACAACAGTAAAAAAACGCAATAAGTTTTTACCATTTAGAAAAAGTTTTAAAAAAAAAAATAAAAAAAAAAATTCTTTGTCCCCAAAAAAACCCAAAAATTGCAAAAAATTTAAAAATTAAATAAATTTTCAAATAAACCTGATTATAACGAATTTAGCAAGAAAATGAACTGAGAAAAAAACAGGAAAACACCTATTTTTGGAGGTTTGTTTTTGTAAGGTCAGTAGGAAATTAACCCATTTTTTTGAAAAGAAAATAAATAATTGTTTTTTGAAAATTTAAAAAGGTGGAGATCCCAAATTAAGACAAAAAAAAAAAATAAAATAATTATATGGATTTTAGTATTAAGAGTGATGTGTAAATTGTTGGCATGAGTTGTTCCTTTTCATGTAACACATTTGAAAGGGTGTTATAAACAAAAAAACCCCAAAATTCCCGTGAAAAAATAAGAACAATAATATGTTTTATAGCAGAAACCCTGTAAAGGATTGACATGTTTTTAACCCCCCCAAAATAGTTTTACACCTACCGTGAACTAGATTGGGCCCCCACATTTGGTTTATAAGGGGATTGTATATACACAACACCCATATTATGGGGTATAATTATTGTTTGTATTATATATTGTTACAAGGTTTATGAAGGTATTGAATTGTAAATTTTGGGGTGTTTTGTGAGTAAATATTTTAACTTTTTAGGATGGTGTTTTTATGGTTTTCTGGTTGTTGTATGTAGGTGGGTGGGGGGGATGGAAGGTGGGTTTTTAAAATAGTTTTATGAATTGTAAGACAAGATTTGAATGGAAAGATGGAGTTTAAATGTCAATAGGTAAAATGTAATTTTTCGGTATATTAGACCAAAAAGTTTGGGGAGTAGGGGGTGAATAACTAAGTTTAGAACCAGGAAGGTTTAAAATGGGTTAGAGGGCAGGGGATAAGGGAATACGTAGGATCCAAGATATTTTATATATGGAGTAAGCCTTAATGTTGTATTCCATGGGGTAAAAAATTTAAAAAGATAATAGTTTTTAAATGGGAATTTTTACATCATGATAAAAGAAATGTGATTGTTAAAACGGTAAATAAGGATGGGGGGGTGTAATTTTATTTTATACAACACATTAAATAAATTTTAAAAAAAAAACATCAAAAAAAATATGGGTGGGGTATGGGTAAGGTGAAATGGTGTTGGGGTAGGGAATGGGTAGTGGGGGGGGATTGGGTTAATTCTAAATTGCAAAAAGGGTTTTTGTTTTTTTTAACAGGTAATTGAACAAATCAATACTAATGTGATGTGTGGGGGGGTAATACCGGAACAAAAAATAAAAATTGTTAAAAAGTGATTTATTTAATTGTTTTAAAAGGGGGGTTTGGTTATTTTTAACGTTGTTGGTATTGTTATATGATTTTCGTGATGTTATCAGGTATTAAAGCTGGTTGGTACATTTTTTTTTGGGGGAGGATGGTTTTATTAAATTTAAAAAAAAAAAACACAAATTTTTTGTTGTTAAAAAATTTTTGTGGGGGGGGGGTTTCATTTGTTCTTGGGTTATTTTTAGTTATTTTTTTGTTTAATGTTAGGGTGTTGCTGGTTATGGTTTTGTTAACAGGTGTATTTTGTGTTTTATAAAATGGGACAAAAAAAACAAAAATGTTTAACAATTTAAAACCAACCCATTTGGTTGGTTTTTTATTGGTAGATGTGTGGGGTTTTTTGGTTAATTATTTGTGAACACAATTTTGTGCTCGTTAGTAGGGGGTAGTATAACTATAGTTTGTTTTAATTGTTATTAAAAGTGGGAATAAAGGATTAAATTACATTGTTCAATTAAAGGGATTAGGGTGTCTTGGGATTTGATTAAAAAAATGGTAATTTTAAAAAATAAAATAATTGATTTGAGCAAGAATTTTACAATGTTAATTGTTATACATATGGATTAACGTTTGTATGGGGTTTGTTGAGATTACCTTTAAACGATGTGGGTGAGTTTGAGGTTGGATGGGGTTGGGCCCATTTATGTTGTTTATTAGGGGTATTACCAACCCTTGAACATTTCTTGGGTTGTAAATTGGGGCACATGTTTTTTTTTGGGTATTTGATTTTTGGATGGCATGTTTGGTTTGGTGTGTTAAAGGGTAATTGTTATGGGGTGGAATGTTTTACACATTTAGAATATTTGGGAATTGGGGGGGTTTTGTGTGGGATATTTTTTGACCAGGTTTTTTAAGGTGCTGGATTGGGTGGAGTATGTATGGAGGGTATTGGTTGTTAGGGGTTTCGGGGTTTAGTTAAAGGGGAGTTTGGTTGAATATTAAAAATTAGTTTTTATGATTGATGTTTTTTGTAAATGGTTTTTGGTTTTTTTTTGGTTTTTGGTATTTTTATATTTTGGTGTCTTGGTATTTGGTATTAGTTTTTCTTTATATTTTTTTTGTTTTTTGTTAGTTTTATTATTTATTGTGGGAAGGTTTTTTTTTTGTTTGCTTGTTGTTGAGAATTTTTTGTTTTTTTTTGGAGGTATGTTATGTTATTGGTTTTTTTTTGGATTGGATGGTTTTGTTATTTTGAAGATTTTTTTATTAATTTATTTTTTAATGTGTTTTAAATTTGGATTTGATTATTAGTTTGAATATTGTATGTTTTTTATAATTTTTTTATTGCCTGTTTAGTGTTTTTAAGTTACAAATATAATATAGGTTAAAGTGGTGGTTTTAGTATTTTTTTTGTTATAAATTGTTAATGTTTATCTTTAAGTAAAATATTGGAAAAAGTTTAGAATTATTTTAAGTAAGAAAAGATTATTAGATTAAATATTTATTTATTATTTGTTGGGAAATTGTTAGAAATTATATTATATTATTTTTTTAATACTTTATTATATTACGAATGGTAGGGAAATAAAAAAATGGGAAGAGTTTGTGTTTATATTTATTTGGGGGTTGGGGATTTTTAATTTATGTTTTTTAAATTGGGGGTGTGGTTGTAATTTAGATTTTATTAATTTTGGTTTAATTTTAGTTATTGGTGTTATTTTTTTTAATTATTAATTGTTAAATGGGAAATGTTTGAGTTTTGTTTTAAATTTTTATGTTTTGTTAATAAGTTGTTTTTTTTATACCGTTTTTGTGGTGGTTGTTTTTTTGATTTAAGTTTTGCTTATTGTTTTGATATTTTATGGTATTGTTGGCGAGGTTGATAGTTATTTTTGTTTTTTGGTTGATTTTGTTTTTTTTTTTTTGAAGTTATTGGTTTTTTTGTGTTTTTTTTTTTTGTGTGTATTATTGTAGAATTTTGTGTGTGGTGTATGTTTTTTTTTGTGTTTTTTTTTTTTTAATAATTTTTTGTGTTTTTTAATGTGATGTTGTTTGGAAGTTTTGTGGTTTGGTTTGTGTATGTTTGTATTTTGTTTTTAACATTGTTTTATGTTGTATTTTTTTTGTTTTTTTCTTTTTTAATTATGTTTTTTTATTTAGGTTTATTATTTCTGTATTTTGGGTGTTTTTTTGGTTATTTTTTGATTTTTAGTGGGTTTTTTTGTTTAATTTTTTTTATGAATTTATTTTTATGGTGGGTTGTTGGTAAGTTTGTTTTTATTGTTTTTTTTTAACTGTTATGGTAGTAAAATGATTTTATGGAGGAAAGGGGATTTTAATAAAATTGTAATTAATTATGTGTTTGTTGTGGTTTATTTGTTTTGTTAATAACAGTGTGGGGGTTTAGTGTTTTATGTGTGGTAAGAGTTATTATTTAAGATTGGGTTATATTCCTTCATTTTTATTAGTCTTATTTATTTTTTTTTGTATTTTTTATTTTATAAGTTATGGGTTTTGTTGTTTTGGGAATTTTTTGTTGTATATGATGGTTTTATGTGGTTTTTTTTTTTTTGGGGGTTTTATTTATTTTGTTTTGAACTATTTTTGTTATTTGTTTATTTGGTTTTTCTTTTTTGTTTTAAGTTTGTTGTTATAAAGGACTTTTTTGGAGGGTTGTTTCTTAGATCGGTATTATTATTTGTGATTGTTTGATTTTTGTTTTTTGTTAATTTTATTAGGGTGTTGGTTCACGGAGATTATCAGTGTAGTGTCTTTTGTTTTTTTTTATTTTGTTTGTTTTGTTTGGTTTGTTTACAAGTTAGATTGTTTAATAGGGTGTTGGTGTGAAGAGGTTGATGTTTGAGAGGTGAGGTGTGGGATTGTTTTGGTTGTTTTTTGTATTTTTTTGGAGCATTTAATTTTATTTTTTTGTTTAATTTTAATTATTTGGTTTTAGGATATTGGTTTTTTGTTGCTTTTTGTTTTTCTATTCCATGAACTTAGTTGTCTGTTTGTTAAATATGGGTTTTTCATTTGGGTTTGGGTTTTTTCAAATCTTGGACTAGAATATGGATGGTCTGTTTGAATTGTATATTGTTGGACGTTAGGGGTTTGTTTGGAAATTATTTTTCATGGGGGTGTTTTGGTGGGGGGTTATTTTTTGATGGGTGTAGATTAGTTAATGTAAATATATGTTGACTCCATTTTGTTTGGTGGTAAGTGGGGGAATTAGTTATCCGGCTTGTGTTTTAAACCTAGTTTAAGGTTATTAATTTCAAGTTTACTCAGTTAATATATGGTTGATAAAGTATAGGGGTTTGGGGTAAGGTGTTAAAGTATTATATTTACTTTAGAATGTTATTAGTTGATTATTGTTAATTAGTATGTTTTTGGGATTTATTGTTGTATATCCAATGATTTTTTGATGACTAGATGGGGATTTTAATATGTGGTTGATATCAATGGGTTCGGTTAAAATCGGGGGGCATTAGGTTGATAGGTTTGAGTAAGGTGGTTGAATAAAGATAAAATACATTTGTATTATCTTAAGTATATAAGAACAGGTTATAAATAAATTAACCAATTTATGGTTATTGGCCTATACTAGATTGAAGGTGCTAACCAATGCTAGTGGGGATGGAGTAATGTTTAATTATATTTATCGGGGTCGCCTGTGGTAAGTGCGGAGAGAGGCGCTGGAAATTTTGAATTCCAAAAGGCACAAACACTTTAGTTTTTGTGGAGTTGGTGGGAATTGTTATTAGAGTGATTTATGTTTGGGTTCAGTCTTTCTGTGCCCTCACCACCAAGCTTCGGGTAGTTTTCTTATGATGTAAACTAACAATTGTAAAGTTTTTTTGGCACTCCGGTGGGTACCATTTTGATCGAGATTTAAATTTATCATATCCCCTTCATCGTTTTTTTCTCCCATAAGAGAATAAGATTTATGTTATTTTTAGTTATTTGATGAGGGTTTTTCAGCCCTCTATACCACATCCTCAATTTTTATTTATATGGTATTATGTTAAAACTGAATTATTACATTATTTTGATTTTTTGCAGTGAAAGGAATTTATTGGTCTAAGATTTTTTTAGAGAAAGGGTTTTGATATTTAATTTACTTGGTTGATCATAATTTGATAGTTGTAAAAATCACCTGAAGTTTGTTTAATAATGAATCCTTCCTTTACCTCAAATTGAGTTTGTACGTTTTTTTTTTTAGTGTGGTTTTGATGTTAAAAAAATTTTTTGTATAATATCTTGATTTTTACCAGGTAACTTGGTTAACGTTATATATTGGGTATTTTTATTTAAATATTATTTTGTTATTTTGATTTAATGTTTAAAAGATTAATCATTTGTAAGTATTAATGTTTTTGTGATGGATATAATTTGTATTTTACCCTTTAAGGCTTTTATATTGGATTAACATTATTTTAAAATTTGTTGTATTAATATAGGGAGTTAATAATGCTTTGAAATTTGGGAATATAGATGAAGTATGCAATGGAATTTTAATGTTTCTTATATTTGAAGTTAACTGGTGGTTTTATATTATGAGGAGTGTTTTTAGGGAATTTGATTAATCCTGGTGCAGTGTAGTTAATTTTGAAATAATTGAAGTCTATTGTTGGCTAGTTTTTTACATTTTTAAGGTAATTTTGATCTAATTAATTCACACGATTTTTTAATTTTTTTAGGATGTGAGATTTTATATGAATTTCCCACCTATTATGATGCAGGGAATTTTGTAATTGCTTGAAAAGTTTAAGATAAATAGTGTAGGCTCCCAAACAGATGTAATTAGGTATTGTTAAATTAGTTTTTTTTTAACAATTGTGTTTATATCCAGTTTTAAAATATTTTTTTTTGGTGTATTTTTTGCCTTTTTCCCTTTTTTTTCTTTAATTTTTATTACAAAAGGTTGTTTTATTTTTGATTATTTTATTATTAATTGGGAATATACTTAAGTTGGAATAAATTTTTATTATTATTTTTTTTTTTTTTTTTTGTTTTCTATAACGAAGTTTTAGTTTTGATTTTGAATAACAAATATTGTTAATTTTTAATTTGGTTGCAAAAGTTTATTTAGGATATTTATATTAAGTTTTTGATTTCTTTGTTGGTTTTGAACTATTTATAATTCATTTTTTTATGTTTTAGTGTTGATTTGCGCATATTGCCAAGTTTTTTGACATAAAATTTTATAAAGTAAGAATGGTATGTTTACTACGTTATAGTATGAACCATTGATAATTTAGATGTATTTTTTAATGTTTTTGATATCGCAGGTAGATTTGGTTTTTGGAATTGAGGGTGGAGTAGAAATTTGTAGAGGTTTTGTTGGTAATTGGGTGTTAAATATTTCTGTATTAATTTTATATTGTTAGTTTTTTTTATTATTTGGATTTTATTTGCGCTTTTATTTATTTTATATTTTGTTTTTGTTTGTTTATATATTATTTTTATGTTATTGTTCTTGTGTTTTAAGGATTATATTTTTTAGTATATTAAGGTTAGTTTTTTATTGGAATTTGGAGGCACTTTATGTAGAGGATTGAGGAAAATATTTTGTCTTTTTTTGGTTTAGATTTTTTTTCTAATATATAGTTGATTTTTTTTTTTTATTTTGTTGTTAGTTTTTTTCTCTTTTGGGTTTACAAATTTTTAATGTGTGGGAATTGTTTTTGTGGTTAGTTTTTATTATTATGGTGGGGGTTTGTATGGGTTTTTATTTCTTTGTTTAAATTTTTAGATTTTTTTTTTATTTAATTTAGTTGGAGTTTTGTTTTTTTATTTTTTTGAGACTTTTTTTTTTTTTTTTTTTTTTTTTAGTTATTGTTTTTTTTTTTTCGTTGTTTTTTTTTTGTTTTTTATTTTTTTTTTTATTTTTGTGTTTAATTAGATTTTTTTGGCCCCAGGGGGAGGGGTTTTATTTATTTTTTTATTGTTTATAGTTTTTTTTATTTTTTTTTTTTATTTTGTTTTTTTTTATTCTTTTATTCTCTTTGTTATTTTATTATTTTTTTTTTATTTTTTTTCTTATTTTTTTATTTTTTTGAAAAATTAAAACTGAAGGGAAAAAAGGAGAAGACCCCAGGAAAGTTTAAAGGGTACACTTACCCTGAATTGAAATAAAATTTTTAGGAGAAAAAGGTAGGTTTGCCCTTTGGTTTTTTTTTGTTTAAAAAATTTTTTATTTTCCCTTTATTCTTTTTTTCCCTTAATTATTTATTTTTTTTTTTTTCTGTTTTATTTTCTTTCTCGCCCGGGGGGTTTTTTTGATTTTTTTTATCCAGGCTTGAGTTAATTTTGTTTTGCCCACAGGTAGACGAAGAACTGGGGAACTTGTAGGATTTTTACATTTTTTTTTTTTTCTTGTTTTTTTATTTTTCAGGGCTTTTTTTTTGTTTACTTTTTTATATAGTCTATTTTATTTGATATATTTTTTTTTCTTCTCTGGTTATTTTTGTATCTTTTTTGTTTATTAATTCTACATATTCTTTGATTTGTTTCGTTTCCAGTTCATTTCCGGTTCTTTTTTATTGATTTTTTTTCTTCTATTATGTTTATTTTTTCTTTTTTTATTATTTTTTTTTTTTTAAATTTTTTTTTTTAAACTCCCTTATTAAGCGCACCTTTTATTAAAAATCAAAAATAGTTATTTTAAGAGTTATTTTAAAAAGTAAGGGTGTTGCTTTTTTTTTTTTTTTATCTTTTTTTTTTATTCTTTTTTTTCTCTTTTTTTTTTTTCCTTTTTTTTTATTATAAGGAAATGTAAAAAAATATAACAAACAAAAGTTAAGGTTAACAATAGGAAATAATAAACCTTTATAGACAACCAGACTCCTGTTCTATTATTTTTTTTTTTTTTTTTTTTTTTTTTTTTTTATTTTTTTTTTTTTTTTTTTTTTTTTTTGTTTTTTTCTTTTTTTTTTTATATTTTTTTTTTTATTTTTTTTTTTTATTTTGTTTTTTCTAGGCCCCTAGTCTTTTTTTTTTTGTTTACTTTGAATTTTTTTTTTAGGGAAATTTTTTTTCTTAGTTTCATTGATATTTTTATTCAACCACTTAATCTGTTTTTTTTTTTATATCTCAGCATTAAAGGTTTTATTTTGTTCTAGTTGCTTTCTTTAAATCATTTTATCTTTTTATTTTACCGCTATTTTAAGTGTTTTATTTTTTTTATTTTTTTAGATTTTTTGTAGAGAGAACTTTTATTTTTTTTCTTTTTTCTTTTTTATTTTTTTTATTTTATGTTTTTTTTTAATTTTTGTTTATATTTTTATTTTTTCAAATTTTACTTCCTAGCCTTTTAGCTTTTTTACAATTTTTTTTCAATATTTTGCTTTCTCTTTCTTGACTTTTTTTTTTTGATTTTGTTTTCATTTTTTTTTTCTTTATTTTTATGATTTTTTTTTGTATTTTTTTTTTTTTTTTTCTTTTTTTTTTTTTTTTTTTTTTACAGTTTTTTTATGGCCATTTTTGTTTTTTTTTATTTTTTTGTTTTTTTTTCTTTTTTTTTTTATATTTTTATATTTTTTTTCTTATTTTTTTGGTTTTTTTCATTTGTTTTTTCTTTTTTTTATTTATTTTTTTTTTTTTGAACTTTGTTTTTATTGTTTTTTTTTTTTTTTTTTTATTTTTTTTTCTTTTATTTTTTTAGTTATATATCTTTTTTATATTTTATTTTATATATTTTCTTTATTTTTTTTTTTTGTTTTTGTTTTTTTTTTTGTTTTTCATATGTTATTTTTTTTTTTATGTTTTTTTTAAAAACATTTTGATTTTTTATTTTTATCATTTATTTTTCTTTTTATAAACAGGATTTTTTTATATTAATTTTATTTTATTTTTTCTATATATTCATTATTTTTTTTTTATCTTGTTATGTTTTTTATTAATTTTTACTTTTTTTTTTTTTACTAACCCACCCACAGCCAAAACCAGATATAACAAACGATGTTTTAGGTGTAAATTTTTTGCATACATAGGCCCCCCCGCCCAGCAAAAATCCCCTGTAGTTCCAACCCCCCAGGGAAACTTTTTCTCAGCACCCACGTCCCCCAAAACCCCCCGATGGTAGTGCCCACCACCCCCCCGGTGGGTCCCCGAATCAAAACCTGGGGAAAAGGGCCCTGAGCCCAGGGGGGCTCCCCTGGGCAAAAGGTGGAGACCGGTTGGGGGGGATTTATTGGAGGGAGCTGGGGGTTCCGCCTCGAGGCCCATTGGGCCCTGGGCAAGGGGGCCAGAGCCAAAAGAGTTTTTTTTTTTTTCGG
>JAJQQW010001124.1:0-2500 GCA_025583905.1 Ia io | reverse complement strand
GGGTCCCGATGTTTTCATTCATTCATTAGACAGCGAAAGCCACCTGTGTGGGATTAGGAAAGGATACCAACAGGCCTTTTGAATCACCAGACCCCAGCTTCAACACTGGCCCATCCACTTGCCAGCTGCATGGCCCCCCAAAATGAGCGGGGGAAAGAGGCTGTTGAGTGGGGAGGCAGTGGTGCTTGCCACAGCGAGAGTGCAGTGGTTCCCGTCCTTCCTCCTGCATCCATTGCCTGGCTTCTGCCACTAATTTATGTTACCTGTGTCCCCCCTTTGCCAAGTTATTTAATACCCTCCAGGACTTGATTGCTTCATCCAGTAAAATATGGAAAATAAATGGTAAACCTCCATTGAAAAAGGTTGGTGCAGGGCTTGGCCCAGTGCTCTCGCCTCGGGGCGCACGAGTAAGTGCTCGGCGACACAAGTAAGTGCTCTAACAGATGTTCCCACTACTTTGGCAAAACAGAGGTTAACACATGTAGCCAAGATTATTACTATTATGACATCCACAGTTTGGCCAGGCCCTTCAGTGCAAGGGGTATGGATTTGCAGAGATGAATAGGTGCACCAGAGCACAAGGACAGGGTGGAGTGCGACATGAAAGGAATTATCCCCTGCAGAGGGTTAAAGTGTAAATATGATGGAATCTTCGAGAAGAACGGTAACCATCTTCTCCCTGGGCTCCAAGGAGAAGACCAACAGAGAATGTAGACCTGCTGATTTCCCTTGCTCCCAGAATATCAGAATATTCTTGTGCATCAAAAAGGTGGCTATGGTGGAATGGAAAGATACATTGGAGAGAATTTAATATCTTCATACAGATTTTTCGTTGGCAAGTGCAAGGCTCAGGTGAAGATAGCGAGTTTTATCCTATTGCTACAGAGTAACAATCCACAGACACTGTGACCTTACAACAATGTGGCAAAAATTATCTTCTCTTAAAGTTTTTGAATTGTCAAGAAATCCAAAATGGTCACTACTGTGGTTTAAAAAACAAGGAGGACCTTTCCATTTTGTGCATGTCAGTGGGACCAATCTCAGTGCCGTTTTGGGGGGGGGGGGGTGGTGAACAGAGCACGAAATTTTGCTTGTGAATCTTCTTCATACAGCTTCGTTTTGATCCATTTGGGAACTCCCATACCAAGATCCTCAAGGTCTCAGGAGGAAAAGTTCCCCATCCATACTTTGTGCTATACCCGGCCCCCGGGTCCCGCCCCCGGATCCCCCCGCCCCCCGTTGGCCTCACAGAGTTGGAGGCTGGAGCTGTTCCTTTGTTGGGTCCCATTGGTAAATTCCCTGTTGAGGCAAAGCCACTGGCCAGTGTGTTTATCTGTCCCAGGCATCGCCATTTTCCTCATGGTCCACACAGCAGAAGGGGGTAGGGGTGCAGGGAGAATTCCCCTGTGTTGTCACCACTCATTAGGCATATATTCAGCATATTTTTCATGAGGGCCTCTAATGCTAGGCCCTCCTCTGCTAATACTGGTGAAACACATAGTGTGAAGCAATTGTAGTCTACATTCTGATGGTGGGTGAAAAAGGTACTAATTGTGTGAATCAAACACACCAATTAAAAATACAAATCCAGATTTAATATAACCTCCTTAATAGTGGGACATTCAAATGTCAAGGAGAGTCTAGGGCCCAGTCACCTAGGAACATGGCAGTCTACCGCACGCCGTAGATATGAAAAGATAAGTGCTATTTGCCAGGCCCCAAAAGAGGAGTGACAAATGGTTCAGGGAGTGGGTCCCCTATGGTGTTAAGAGGCCCTGTAGGCATGTCAGGAGTGAGTGGAATTTTTAGAGAGAAAACAGAAGATATGGAACAGCTAGTGGGCTGGGACCAGAAGATGTGGGGGGAAACCAGCAGAGGCCTGTTGAGAGGCCAATGATTGGGAGGGGGGCACTGCAGCTAGAGGGGGGGGGGGGATGGGCTTTAATGAGTAAGAATCTATATAAACAGCGCTGACGGAAGTGGTGTGAGTGAGTGTTATGGAGGGAGGGGCAGGTGGAGATAAGAAATAAAATAGTCATTATTAAAATAATCACCTAGCTACCTGCGTGGAGGAATGTGTTAGGATGGTGCAGAAAGGACTCCTCCAAACCAGTTACAGGCTGCTGCAGGAGTCCCCACTGGAGAAATGCCCAGGGGCTTGGTTAGAGTGCAGAGAGAAATGGGTGGGAAAGAATACTTAGTAAGTAAATTATCTAGCAACCATCTAATGGCTGCTTTTTATTAAGCACTTATTATGTAACCAGTGCTGCTGAGACTAAACAACATTTCTACGTAAGTTATCTTATTAACTATTCAGGCTAGTGTAAGGATTAAATATTTATTCCTATCCACCTTTAACAGGAAAAGGAAAAACAGGTATTCTCAGAGAGTTTAGGTCACCTCATATCAAAGGCCACACAGTGCCAATAGGTTGCAGGACCCTTCCAAAAAAACAGGGCAGTGGTCTAACTTTAATATTTTTTATTAAACCACGACCAAG
>JAJQQW010001675.1:0-15287 GCA_025583905.1 Ia io | reverse complement strand
GGCAAATTTGTTTTTCAAACCTCTCTGGAGTTCTGGAATCCCTCCCAGGAGGAATTGAGGTTCCAGAGGATTGGGCCCTTTTCTTTCAGGGCCTGGGATGAGGAGTTTTTAAAACTTCTTCCATGAGCAAACAAAGCAACCCCTTCCTGCCCAAGATCAGGGGGGGCTGGTGCCTTTAAGGGAGTTTTAAACCAGATTCCCAAGAGTAATAGGCCAATGGGGCCGCATCTTCCAGTGGCACACCCATGGGGTCATTTTTTATTAATTGTTTGGGGTCCTTCCCCAATCCCTATTCTATATTGTGTTTGATGTGCATATATGAGGCTTGGGAAAGGTCTCCCTTACCCTTCCCCAGGGACCCTGCCCTATGGGTTTTCTCAGTGGGAAAATTGTTTTATGAAAAGTGGGGGGGGAGACGGCTTGTTTACCCCTTTTTTTCAAGGGGGGGGGAAAAGGCCCCCGCCCCACCTGCACTTAGGGGGGGGTGAGAGGGGCTTCCCCGTCTTGGTGAGGGGGTGGGGGAAAAGGGTTTTTTGGGGTTTGGTTGTTGGACAGTTTTTGGCCCAAAATGTTCGGTGTGTTGGGGGCCATGGGGGGTTGGTTGTTGGGGGGGGGGGAGGGTTTAAGTTTATTATTGGAGTGGTTTTTCTTGGTGGGTGGGTGGTTGAGTTGTGGTTATTGGGGTAGTGTTGGGTATTTTTAGTGGGGGGTGGTTATTATGTGGGGCGGTGGTTTGTGTAAATGGTTTGGGCTGTGTTTTGTGTGGGTGGGGGTTTGGTTTTTGGTTAGATTCAGTTTGAAGGTTTGGGTTTATTTTGTTTTGGGGTTTGTTTTTGTATTGTGGGACCAAACCAGTTTTTGGGTGGATTGGTGTTGTTTTTGGGCGGGGTTTCAGGGTGGGTTGGGCTTTTGGTGGGAGGTTGGGGGGGGGGTTCTAGATTGGATATGGGAATTTGGGGGATAGGGGGGATACCCCAATTTGGTGTTTTGGGAGGGTTATGTAGGTGGGGATTTATTTATGTTTATGGGTGTTTAGATTTACCTGTTTGGGGTGGGTATAGTTTTTATTTTGTAGGGGTGGTGGTAAGGGGGTTTTGCGTTAATGGGAGGGGTGGGGGGGTTTAGTTGGGGGGTGGGGGAATTGTTTTCCACTTTTCCAGGGGCCTTCTGGGGGTGGGTTGGGGTGTGGTGTGGTTGTGGGGGTGGGGGGTAAAGAATTGTTTGTTTTTTGGGTGTGGGTGTGGGGGGGTGTTAGGGTACATTTGGGTTGGAACTCCTGGTGGTTGGGGGCCCCGCATTGTTGGGGGGGTTTGGGAGGGGGGGGACCCGGGGGGATTCCAATGGTGGATTTCCACTCCTTTTTTTAACAATGTTTATTCAGGTGTTTCTTTTGTGGTTGTGGTATAGGGGGGGGGTTTGAGTTTCCCCACGTGTTTTATTTGCCACAACAAGGGGTGGGGCTTTATGGGGTTGTGGGCGGGGAGGGGGGGCTTTGGTGTGGGATTGACAATAATGTGGGTTTTGTTTTTATGGGTGGGGGTGGGGGGGCCCAGGTGGGGGGGATTTTTGTGAGGTGGCCCCCTAGGGGGAACTGGTTTGGACCAAAAAACCACCAGTTGTGGTTGTGGAGAGGGGGGGGGTATGCCGACGGTTGGTGGGATGTTGGGGCCGGGGGGTGGTTGTATGGTATGGGGGGTATTTATGGGCAGGGTGGGTGGGGCTGGGGGGGGGAGGGGGGGGGGCCAGGGGGGGGGAGGGGACGAGGGTTTGAAAAAACCCGGGGGGGGGGGGGGTGGGTGGGTCGGGATGGGGGGAAGGAGGAGGATGGGAGAAGAGGGGGGTGGGAGGGGGGGGGGGGTGGGGGGGGAGGGGGGGGGTGGGGGGAGGGGTAGGGTGGTATGGAGGGAGTGGAAGGGGAGGGGGTGGGGGGGGGGGGGGGGGGGAGGGGGTCGGGCGGGGGGGGTGGGAGGGTGGGGGGCGGGGGGGGGGTGGGAGCGGGGGGTGGCACGGGGGGGGGGTGTGGGGGTGAGGGTGGGGGGGGAGAGGGGGGGGGGGGGGGTGGGGGGGAGGGAGGGGGGGGGGTGGAGGGTCGGCGCACACTGGGGGTGGTGAACGGGGGGTAGGGGGGGGGGGGGTGGGTGGGGGGGCGGCTGTAGGGGGGGGGTGGGGTAGGGTCGTGGGGTGGGGCTAGACCGGAGGGAGGGGGGGGGGGGGAGGGGGGGGGGACCTATGGGGGGGGGGGGGGAGGGGGGGGACCGGTGTGGGGGGGAGAATAGGGGGGGGGGGGGGGGGGGGGGGTGGGGAGGGGGGGGGGGGGGGCGGGGGGTGGGGGGGGGGGGGGGGAGCGGGGGGGGGGGGGCGTGGGGTGGGAAGGGATGATGAGGACGGGGGAGGGGGTGGGTGGTGGTGGGGGGTGGGTCGGGGTGGGGGGGGGGATGTGGGGCGGGGGGGGGGAGTGGGGGGGGGGGGGGGGGGGGGGGGGGGGGGGGGGGGGGGGGGGGGGGGGGGGGGGGGGGGGGGGGGGGGGGGGGGGGGGGGGGGGGGGGGGGGGGGGGGGGGGGGGGGGGGGGGGGGGGGGGGGGGGGGGGGGGGGGGGGGGGGGGGGGGGGGGGGGGGGGGGGGGGGGGGGGGGGGGGGGGGGGGGGGGGGGGGGGGGGGGGGGGGGGGGGGGGGGGGGGGGGGGGGGGGGGGGGGGGGGGGGGGGGGGGGGGGGGGGGGGGGGGGGGGGGGGGGGGGGGGGGGGGGGGGGGGGGGGGGGGGGGGGGGGGGGGGGGGGGGGGGGGGGGGGGGGGGGGGGGGGGGGGGGGGGGGGGGGGGGGGGGGGGGGGGGGGGGGGGGGGGGGGGGGGGGGGGGGGGGGGGGGGGGGGGGGGGGGGGGGGGGGGGGGGGGGGGGGGGGGGGGGGGGGGGGGGGGGGGGGGGGGGGGGGGGGGGGGGGGGGGGGGGGGGGGGGGGGGGGGGGGGGGGGGGGGGGGGGGGGGGGGGGGGGGGGGGGGGGGGGGGGGGGGGGGGGGGGGGGGGGGGGGGGGGGGGGGGGGGGGGGGGGGGGGGGGGGGGGGGGGGGGGGGGGGGGGGGGGGGGGGGGGGGGGGGGGGGGGGGGGGGGGGGGGGGGGGGGGGGGGGGGGGGGGGGGGGGGGGGGGGGGGGGGGGGGGGGGGGGGGGGGGGGGGGGGGGGGGGGGGGGGGGGGGGGGGGGGGGGGGGGGGGGGGGGGGGGGGGGGGGGGGGGGGGGGGGGGGGGGGGGGGGGGGGGGGGGGGGGGGGGGGGGGGGGGGGGGGGGGGGGGGGGGGGGGGGGGGGGGGGGGGGGGGGGGGGGGGGGGGGGGGGGGGGGGGGGGGGGGGGGGGGGGGGGGGGGGGGGGGGGGGGGGGGGGGGGGGGGGGGGGGGGGGGGGGGGGGGGGGGGGGGGGGGGGGGGGGGGGGGGGGGGGGGGGGGGGGGGGGGGGGGGGGGGGGGGGGGGGGGGGGGGGGGGGGGGGGGGGGGGGGGGGGGGGGGGGGGGGGGGGGGGGGGGGGGGGGGGGGGGGGGGGGGGGGGGGGGGGGGGGGGGGGGGGGGGGGGGGGGGGGGGGGGGGGGGGGGGGGGGGGGGGGGGGGGGGGGGGGGGGGGGGGGGGGGGGGGGGGGGGGGGGGGGGGGGGGGGGGGGGGGGGGGGGGGGGGGGGGGGGGGGGGGGGGGGGGGGGGGGGGGGGGGGGGGGGGGGGGGGGGGGGGGGGGGGGGGGGGGGGGGGGGGGGGGGGGGGGGGGGGGGGGGGGGGGGGGGGGGGGGGGGGGGGGGGGGGGGGGGGGGGGGGGGGGGGGGGGGGGGGGGGGGGGGGGGGGGGGGGGGGGGGGGGGGGGGGGGGGGGGGGGGGGGGGGGGGGGGGGGGGGGGGGGGGGGGGGGGGGGGGGGGGGGGGGGGGGGGGGGGGGGGGGGGGGGGGGGGGGGGGGGGGGGGGGGGGGGGGGGGGGGGGGGGGGGGGGGGGGGGGGGGGGGGGGGGGGGGGGGGGGGGGGGGGGGGGGGGGGGGGGGGGGGGGGGGGGGGGGGGGGGGGGGGGGGGGGGGGGGGGGGGGGGGGGGGGGGGGGGGGGGGGGGGGGGGGGGGGGGGGGGGGGGGGGGGGGGGGGGGGGGGGGGGGGGGGGGGGGGGGGGGGGGGGGGGGGGGGGGGGGGGGGGGGGGGGGGGGGGGGGGGGGGGGGGGGGGGGGGGGGGGGGGGGGGGGGGGGGGGGGGGGGGGGGGGGGGGGGGGGGGGGGGGGGGGGGGGGGGGGGGGGGGGGGGGGGGGGGGGGGGGGGGGGGGGGGGGGGGGGGGGGGGGGGGGGGGGGGGGGGGGGGGGGGGGGGGGGGGGGGGGGGGGGGGGGGGGGGGGGGGGGGGGGGGGGGGGGGGGGGGGGGGGGGGGGGGGGGGGGGGGGGGGGGGGGGGGGGGGGGGGGGGGGGGGGGGGGGGGGGGGGGGGGGGGGGGGGGGGGGGGGGGGGGGGGGGGGGGGGGGGGGGGGGGGGGGGGGGGGGGGGGGGGGGGGGGGGGGGGGGGGGGGGGGGGGGGGGGGGGGGGGGGGGGGGGGGGGGGGGGGGGGGGGGGGGGGGGGGGGGGGGGGGGGGGGGGGGGGGGGGGGGGGGGGGGGGGGGGGGGGGGGGGGGGGGGGGGGGGGGGGGGGGGGGGGGGGGGGGGGGGGGGGGGGGGGGGGGGGGGGGGGGGGGGGGGGGGGGGGGGGGGGGGGGGGGGGGGGGGGGGGGGGGGGGGGGGGGGGGGGGGGGGGGGGGGGGGGGGGGGGGGGGGGGGGGGGGGGGGGGGGGGGGGGGGGGGGGGGGGGGGGGGGGGGGGGGGGGGGGGGGGGGGGGGGGGGGGGGGGGGGGGGGGGGGGGGGGGGGGGGGGGGGGGGGGGGGGGGGGGGGGGGGGGGGGGGGGGGGGGGGGGGGGGGGGGGGGGGGGGGGGGGGGGGGGGGGGGGGGGGGGGGGGGGGGGGGGGGGGGGGGGGGGGGGGGGGGGGGGGGGGGGGGGGGGGGGGGGGGGGGGGGGGGGGGGGGGGGGGGGGGGGGGGGGGGGGGGGGGGGGGGGGGGGGGGGGGGGGGGGGGGGGGGGGGGGGGGGGGGGGGGGGGGGGGGGGGGGGGGGGGGGGGGGGGGGGGGGGGGGGGGGGGGGGGGGGGGGGGGGGGGGGGGGGGGGGGGGGGGGGGGGGGGGGGGGGGGGGGGGGGGGGGGGGGGGGGGGGGGGGGGGGGGGGGGGGGGGGGGGGGGGGGGGGGGGGGGGGGGGGGGGGGGGGGGGGGGGGGGGGGGGGGGGGGGGGGGGGGGGGGGGGGGGGGGGGGGGGGGGGGGGGGGGGGGGGGGGGGGGGGGGGGGGGGGGGGGGGGGGGGGGGGGGGGGGGGGGGGGGGGGGGGGGGGGGGGGGGGGGGGGGGGGGGGGGGGGGGGGGGGGGGGGGGGGGGGGGGGGGGGGGGGGGGGGGGGGGGGGGGGGGGGGGGGGGGGGGGGGGGGGGGGGGGGGGGGGGGGGGGGGGGGGGGGGGGGGGGGGGGGGGGGGGGGGGGGGGGGGGGGGGGGGGGGGGGGGGGGGGGGGGGGGGGGGGGGGGGGGGGGGGGGGGGGGGGGGGGGGGGGGGGGGGGGGGGGGGGGGGGGGGGGGGGGGGGGGGGGGGGGGGGGGGGGGGGGGGGGGGGGGGGGGGGGGGGGGGGGGGGGGGGGGGGGGGGGGGGGGGGGGGGGGGGGGGGGGGGGGGGGGGGGGGGGGGGGGGGGGGGGGGGGGGGGGGGGGGGGGGGGGGGGGGGGGGGGGGGGGGGGGGGGGGGGGGGGGGGGGGGGGGGGGGGGGGGGGGGGGGGGGGGGGGGGGGGGGGGGGGGGGGGGGGGGGGGGGGGGGGGGGGGGGGGGGGGGGGGGGGGGGGGGGGGGGGGGGGGGGGGGGGGGGGGGGGGGGGGGGGGGGGGGGGGGGGGGGGGGGGGGGGGGGGGGGGGGGGGGGGGGGGGGGGGGGGGGGGGGGGGGGGGGGGGGGGGGGGGGGGGGGGGGGGGGGGGGGGGGGGGGGGGGGGGGGGGGGGGGGGGGGGGGGGGGGGGGGGGGGGGGGGGGGGGGGGGGGGGGGGGGGGGGGGGGGGGGGGGGGGGGGGGGGGGGGGGGGGGGGGGGGGGGGGGGGGGGGGGGGGGGGGGGGGGGGGGGGGGGGGGGGGGGGGGGGGGGGGGGGGGGGGGGGGGGGGGGGGGGGGGGGGGGGGGGGGGGGGGGGGGGGGGGGGGGGGGGGGGGGGGGGGGGGGGGGGGGGGGGGGGGGGGGGGGGGGGGGGGGGGGGGGGGGGGGGGGGGGGGGGGGGGGGGGGGGGGGGGGGGGGGGGGGGGGGGGGGGGGGGGGGGGGGGGGGGGGGGGGGGGGGGGGGGGGGGGGGGGGGGGGGGGGGGGGGGGGGGGGGGGGGGGGGGGGGGGGGGGGGGGGGGGGGGGGGGGGGGGGGGGGGGGGGGGGGGGGGGGGGGGGGGGGGGGGGGGGGGGGGGGGGGGGGGGGGGGGGGGGGGGGGGGGGGGGGGGGGGGGGGGGGGGGGGGGGGGGGGGGGGGGGGGGGGGGGGGGGGGGGGGGGGGGGGGGGGGGGGGGGGGGGGGGGGGGGGGGGGGGGGGGGGGGGGGGGGGGGGGGGGGGGGGGGGGGGGGGGGGGGGGGGGGGGGGGGGGGGGGGGGGGGGGGGGGGGGGGGGGGGGGGGGGGGGGGGGGGGGGGGGGGGGGGGGGGGGGGGGGGGGGGGGGGGGGGGGGGGGGGGGGGGGGGGGGGGGGGGGGGGGGGGGGGGGGGGGGGGGGGGGGGGGGGGGGGGGGGGGGGGGGGGGGGGGGGGGGGGGGGGGGGGGGGGGGGGGGGGGGGGGGGGGGGGGGGGGGGGGGGGGGGGGGGGGGGGGGGGGGGGGGGGGGGGGGGGGGGGGGGGGGGGGGGGGGGGGGGGGGGGGGGGGGGGGGGGGGGGGGGGGGGGGGGGGGGGGGGGGGGGGGGGGGGGGGGGGGGGGGGGGGGGGGGGGGGGGGGGGGGGGGGGGGGGGGGGGGGGGGGGGGGGGGGGGGGGGGGGGGGGGGGGGGGGGGGGGGGGGGGGGGGGGGGGGGGGGGGGGGGGGGGGGGGGGGGGGGGGGGGGGGGGGGGGGGGGGGGGGGGGGGGGGGGGGGGGGGGGGGGGGGGGGGGGGGGGGGGGGGGGGGGGGGGGGGGGGGGGGGGGGGGGGGGGGGGGGGGGGGGGGGGGGGGGGGGGGGGGGGGGGGGGGGGGGGGGGGGGGGGGGGGGGGGGGGGGGGGGGGGGGGGGGGGGGGGGGGGGGGGGGGGGGGGGGGGGGGGGGGGGGGGGGGGGGGGGGGGGGGGGGGGGGGGGGGGGGGGGGGGGGGGGGGGGGGGGGGGGGGGGGGGGGGGGGGGGGGGGGGGGGGGGGGGGGGGGGGGGGGGGGGGGGGGGGGGGGGGGGGGGGGGGGGGGGGGGGGGGGGGGGGGGGGGGGGGGGGGGGGGGGGGGGGGGGGGGGGGGGGGGGGGGGGGGGGGGGGGGGGGGGGGGGGGGGGGGGGGGGGGGGGGGGGGGGGGGGGGGGGGGGGGGGGGGGGGGGGGGGGGGGGGGGGGGGGGGGGGGGGGGGGGGGGGGGGGGGGGGGGGGGGGGGGGGGGGGGGGGGGGGGGGGGGGGGGGGGGGGGGGGGGGGGGGGGGGGGGGGGGGGGGGGGGGGGGGGGGGGGGGGGGGGGGGGGGGGGGGGGGGGGGGGGGGGGGGGGGGGGGGGGGGGGGGGGGGGGGGGGGGGGGGGGGGGGGGGGGGGGGGGGGGGGGGGGGGGGGGGGGGGGGGGGGGGGGGGGGGGGGGGGGGGGGGGGGGGGGGGGGGGGGGGGGGGGGGGGGGGGGGGGGGGGGGGGGGGGGGGGGGGGGGGGGGGGGGGGGGGGGGGGGGGGGGGGGGGGGGGGGGGGGGGGGGGGGGGGGGGGGGGGGGGGGGGGGGGGGGGGGGGGGGGGGGGGGGGGGGGGGGGGGGGGGGGGGGGGGGGGGGGGGGGGGGGGGGGGGGGGGGGGGGGGGGGGGGGGGGGGGGGGGGGGGGGGGGGGGGGGGGGGGGGGGGGGGGGGGGGGGGGGGGGGGGGGGGGGGGGGGGGGGGGGGGGGGGGGGGGGGGGGGGGGGGGGGGGGGGGGGGGGGGGGGGGGGGGGGGGGGGGGGGGGGGGGGGGGGGGGGGGGGGGGGGGGGGGGGGGGGGGGGGGGGGGGGGGGGGGGGGGGGGGGGGGGGGGGGGGGGGGGGGGGGGGGGGGGGGGGGGGGGGGGGGGGGGGGGGGGGGGGGGGGGGGGGGGGGGGGGGGGGGGGGGGGGGGGGGGGGGGGGGGGGGGGGGGGGGGGGGGGGGGGGGGGGGGGGGGGGGGGGGGGGGGGGGGGGGGGGGGGGGGGGGGGGGGGGGGGGGGGGGGGGGGGGGGGGGGGGGGGGGGGGGGGGGGGGGGGGGGGGGGGGGGGGGGGGGGGGGGGGGGGGGGGGGGGGGGGGGGGGGGGGGGGGGGGGGGGGGGGGGGGGGGGGGGGGGGGGGGGGGGGGGGGGGGGGGGGGGGGGGGGGGGGGGGGGGGGGGGGGGGGGGGGGGGGGGGGGGGGGGGGGGGGGGGGGGGGGGGGGGGGGGGGGGGGGGGGGGGGGGGGGGGGGGGGGGGGGGGGGGGGGGGGGGGGGGGGGGGGGGGGGGGGGGGGGGGGGGGGGGGGGGGGGGGGGGGGGGGGGGGGGGGGGGGGGGGGGGGGGGGGGGGGGGGGGGGGGGGGGGGGGGGGGGGGGGGGGGGGGGGGGGGGGGGGGGGGGGGGGGGGGGGGGGGGGGGGGGGGGGGGGGGGGGGGGGGGGGGGGGGGGGGGGGGGGGGGGGGGGGGGGGGGGGGGGGGGGGGGGGGGGGGGGGGGGGGGGGGGGGGGGGGGGGGGGGGGGGGGGGGGGGGGGGGGGGGGGGGGGGGGGGGGGGGGGGGGGGGGGGGGGGGGGGGGGGGGGGGGGGGGGGGGGGGGGGGGGGGGGGGGGGGGGGGGGGGGGGGGGGGGGGGGGGGGGGGGGGGGGGGGGGGGGGGGGGGGGGGGGGGGGGGGGGGGGGGGGGGGGGGGGGGGGGGGGGGGGGGGGGGGGGGGGGGGGGGGGGGGGGGGGGGGGGGGGGGGGGGGGGGGGGGGGGGGGGGGGGGGGGGGGGGGGGGGGGGGGGGGGGGGGGGGGGGGGGGGGGGGGGGGGGGGGGGGGGGGGGGGGGGGGGGGGGGGGGGGGGGGGGGGGGGGGGGGGGGGGGGGGGGGGGGGGGGGGGGGGGGGGGGGGGGGGGGGGGGGGGGGGGGGGGGGGGGGGGGGGGGGGGGGGGGGGGGGGGGGGGGGGGGGGGGGGGGGGGGGGGGGGGGGGGGGGGGGGGGGGGGGGGGGGGGGGGGGGGGGGGGGGGGGGGGGGGGGGGGGGGGGGGGGGGGGGGGGGGGGGGGGGGGGGGGGGGGGGGGGGGGGGGGGGGGGGGGGGGGGGGGGGGGGGGGGGGGGGGGGGGGGGGGGGGGGGGGGGGGGGGGGGGGGGGGGGGGGGGGGGGGGGGGGGGGGGGGGGGGGGGGGGGGGGGGGGGGGGGGGGGGGGGGGGGGGGGGGGGGGGGGGGGGGGGGGGGGGGGGGGGGGGGGGGGGGGGGGGGGGGGGGGGGGGGGGGGGGGGGGGGGGGGGGGGGGGGGGGGGGGGGGGGGGGGGGGGGGGGGGGGGGGGGGGGGGGGGGGGGGGGGGGGGGGGGGGGGGGGGGGGGGGGGGGGGGGGGGGGGGGGGGGGGGGGGGGGGGGGGGGGGGGGGGGGGGGGGGGGGGGGGGGGGGGGGGGGGGGGGGGGGGGGGGGGGGGGGGGGGGGGGGGGGGGGGGGGGGGGGGGGGGGGGGGGGGGGGGGGGGGGGGGGGGGGGGGGGGGGGGGGGGGGGGGGGGGGGGGGGGGGGGGGGGGGGGGGGGGGGGGGGGGGGGGGGGGGGGGGGGGGGGGGGGGGGGGGGGGGGGGGGGGGGGGGGGGGGGGGGGGGGGGGGGGGGGGGGGGGGGGGGGGGGGGGGGGGGGGGGGGGGGGGGGGGGGGGGGGGGGGGGGGGGGGGGGGGGGGGGGGGGGGGGGGGGGGGGGGGGGGGGGGGGGGGGGGGGGGGGGGGGGGGGGGGGGGGGGGGGGGGGGGGGGGGGGGGGGGGGGGGGGGGGGGGGGGGGGGGGGGGGGGGGGGGGGGGGGGGGGGGGGGGGGGGGGGGGGGGGGGGGGGGGGGGGGGGGGGGGGGGGGGGGGGGGGGGGGGGGGGGGGGGGGGGGGGGGGGGGGGGGGGGGGGGGGGGGGGGGGGGGGGGGGGGGGGGGGGGGGGGGGGGGGGGGGGGGGGGGGGGGGGGGGGGGGGGGGGGGGGGGGGGGGGGGGGGGGGGGGGGGGGGGGGGGGGGGGGGGGGGGGGGGGGGGGGGGGGGGGGGGGGGGGGGGGGGGGGGGGGGGGGGGGGGGGGGGGGGGGGGGGGGGGGGGGGGGGGGGGGGGGGGGGGGGGGGGGGGGGGGGGGGGGGGGGGGGGGGGGGGGGGGGGGGGGGGGGGGGGGGGGGGGGGGGGGGGGGGGGGGGGGGGGGGGGGGGGGGGGGGGGGGGGGGGGGGGGGGGGGGGGGGGGGGGGGGGGGGGGGGGGGGGGGGGGGGGGGGGGGGGGGGGGGGGGGGGGGGGGGGGGGGGGGGGGGGGGGGGGGGGGGGGGGGGGGGGGGGGGGGGGGGGGGGGGGGGGGGGGGGGGGGGGGGGGGGGGGGGGGGGGGGGGGGGGGGGGGGGGGGGGGGGGGGGGGGGGGGGGGGGGGGGGGGGGGGGGGGGGGGGGGGGGGGGGGGGGGGGGGGGGGGGGGGGGGGGGGGGGGGGGGGGGGGGGGGGGGGGGGGGGGGGGGGGGGGGGGGGGGGGGGGGGGGGGGGGGGGGGGGGGGGGGGGGGGGGGGGGGGGGGGGGGGGGGGGGGGGGGGGGGGGGGGGGGGGGGGGGGGGGGGGGGGGGGGGGGGGGGGGGGGGGGGGGGGGGGGGGGGGGGGGGGGGGGGGGGGGGGGGGGGGGGGGGGGGGGGGGGGGGGGGGGGGGGGGGGGGGGGGGGGGGGGGGGGGGGGGGGGGGGGGGGGGGGGGGGGGGGGGGGGGGGGGGGGGGGGGGGGGGGGGGGGGGGGGGGGGGGGGGGGGGGGGGGGGGGGGGGGGGGGGGGGGGGGGGGGGGGGGGGGGGGGGGGGGGGGGGGGGGGGGGGGGGGGGGGGGGGGGGGGGGGGGGGGGGGGGGGGGGGGGGGGGGGGGGGGGGGGGGGGGGGGGGGGGGGGGGGGGGGGGGGGGGGGGGGGGGGGGGGGGGGGGGGGGGGGGGGGGGGGGGGGGGGGGGGGGGGGGGGGGGGGGGGGGGGGGGGGGGGGGGGGGGGGGGGGGGGGGGGGGGGGGGGGGGGGGGGGGGGGGGGGGGGGGGGGGGGGGGGGGGGGGGGGGGGGGGGGGGGGGGGGGGGGGGGGGGGGGGGGGGGGGGGGGGGGGGGGGGGGGGGGGGGGGGGGGGGGGGGGGGGGGGGGGGGGGGGGGGGGGGGGGGGGGGGGGGGGGGGGGGGGGGGGGGGGGGGGGGGGGGGGGGGGGGGGGGGGGGGGGGGGGGGGGGGGGGGGGGGGGGGGGGGGGGGGGGGGGGGGGGGGGGGGGGGGGGGGGGGGGGGGGGGGGGGGGGGGGGGGGGGGGGGGGGGGGGGGGGGGGGGGGGGGGGGGGGGGGGGGGGGGGGGGGGGGGGGGGGGGGGGGGGGGGGGGGGGGGGGGGGGGGGGGGGGGGGGGGGGGGGGGGGGGGGGGGGGGGGGGGGGGGGGGGGGGGGGGGGGGGGGGGGGGGGGGGGGGGGGGGGGGGGGGGGGGGGGGGGGGGGGGGGGGGGGGGGGGGGGGGGGGGGGGGGGGGGGGGGGGGGGGGGGGGGGGGGGGGGGGGGGGGGGGGGGGGGGGGGGGGGGGGGGGGGGGGGGGGGGGGGGGGGGGGGGGGGGGGGGGGGGGGGGGGGGGGGGGGGGGGGGGGGGGGGGGGGGGGGGGGGGGGGGGGGGGGGGGGGGGGGGGGGGGGGGGGGGGGGGGGGGGGGGGGGGGGGGGGGGGGGGGGGGGGGGGGGGGGGGGGGGGGGGGGGGGGGGGGGGGGGGGGGGGGGGGGGGGGGGGGGGGGGGGGGGGGGGGGGGGGGGGGGGGGGGGGGGGGGGGGGGGGGGGGGGGGGGGGGGGGGGGGGGGGGGGGGGGGGGGGGGGGGGGGGGGGGGGGGGGGGGGGGGGGGGGGGGGGGGGGGGGGGGGGGGGGGGGGGGGGGGGGGGGGGGGGGGGGGGGGGGGGGGGGGGGGGGGGGGGGGGGGGGGGGGGGGGGGGGGGGGGGGGGGGGGGGGGGGGGGGGGGGGGGGGGGGGGGGGGGGGGGGGGGGGGGGGGGGGGGGGGGGGGGGGGGGGGGGGGGGGGGGGGGGGGGGGGGGGGGGGGGGGGGGGGGGGGGGGGGGGGGGGGGGGGGGGGGGGGGGGGGGGGGGGGGGGGGGGGGGGGGGGGGGGGGGGGGGGGGGGGGGGGGGGGGGGGGGGGGGGGGGGGGGGGGGGGGGGGGGGGGGGGGGGGGGGGGGGGGGGGGGGGGGGGGGGGGGGGGGGGGGGGGGGGGGGGGGGGGGGGGGGGGGGGGGGGGGGGGGGGGGGGGGGGGGGGGGGGGGGGGGGGGGGGGGGGGGGGGGGGGGGGGGGGGGGGGGGGGGGGGGGGGGGGGGGGGGGGGGGGGGGGGGGGGGGGGGGGGGGGGGGGGGGGGGGGGGGGGGGGGGGGGGGGGGGGGGGGGGGGGGGGGGGGGGGGGGGGGGGGGGGGGGGGGGGGGGGGGGGGGGGGGGGGGGGGGGGGGGGGGGGGGGGGGGGGGGGGGGGGGGGGGGGGGGGGGGGGGGGGGGGGGGGGGGGGGGGGGGGGGGGGGGGGGGGGGGGGGGGGGGGGGGGGGGGGGGGGGGGGGGGGGGGGGGGGGGGGGGGGGGGGGGGGGGGGGGGGGGGGGGGGGGGGGGGGGGGGGGGGGGGGGGGGGGGGGGGGGGGGGGGGGGGGGGGGGGGGGGGGGGGGGGGGGGGGGGGGGGGGGGGGGGGGGGGGGGGGGGGGGGGGGGGGGGGGGGGGGGGGGGGGGGGGGGGGGGGGGGGGGGGGGGGGGGGGGGGGGGGGGGGGGGGGGGGGGGGGGGGGGGGGGGGGGGGGGGGGGGGGGGGGGGGGGGGGGGGGGGGGGGGGGGGGGGGGGGGGGGGGGGGGGGGGGGGGGGGGGGGGGGGGGGGGGGGGGGGGGGGGGGGGGGGGGGGGGGGGGGGGGGGGGGGGGGGGGGGGGGGGGGGGGGGGGGGGGGGGGGGGGGGGGGGGGGGGGGGGGGGGGGGGGGGGGGGGGGGGGGGGGGGGGGGGGGGGGGGGGGGGGGGGGGGGGGGGGGGGGGGGGGGGGGGGGGGGGGGGGGGGGGGGGGGGGGGGGGGGGGGGGGGGGGGGGGGGGGGGGGGGGGGGGGGGGGGGGGGGGGGGGGGGGGGGGGGGGGGGGGGGGGGGGGGGGGGGGGGGGGGGGGGGGGGGGGGGGGGGGGGGGGGGGGGGGGGGGGGGGGGGGGGGGGGGGGGGGGGGGGGGGGGGGGGGGGGGGGGGGGGGGGGGGGGGGGGGGGGGGGGGGGGGGGGGGGGGGGGGGGGGGGGGGGGGGGGGGGGGGGGGGGGGGGGGGGGGGGGGGGGGGGGGGGGGGGGGGGGGGGGGGGGGGGGGGGGGGGGGGGGGGGGGGGGGGGGGGGGGGGGGGGGGGGGGGGGGGGGGGGGGGGGGGGGGGGGGGGGGGGGGGGGGGGGGGGGGGGGGGGGGGGGGGGGGGGGGGGGGGGGGGGGGGGGGGGGGGGGGGGGGGGGGGGGGGGGGGGGGGGGGGGGGGGGGGGGGGGGGGGGGGGGGGGGGGGGGGGGGGGGGGGGGGGGGGGGGGGGGGGGGGGGGGGGGGGGGGGGGGGGGGGGGGGGGGGGGGGGGGGGGGGGGGGGGGGGGGGGGGGGGGGGGGGGGGGGGGGGGGGGGGGGGGGGGGGGGGGGGGGGGGGGGGGGGGGGGGGGGGGGGGGGGGGGGGGGGGGGGGGGGGGGGGGGGGGGGGGGGGGGGGGGGGGGGGGGGGGGGGGGGGGGGGGGGGGGGGGGGGGGGGGGGGGGGGGGGGGGGGGGGGGGGGGGGGGGGGGGGGGGGGGGGGGGGGGGGGGGGGGGGGGGGGGGGGGGGGGGGGGGGGGGGGGGGGGGGGGGGGGGGGGGGGGGGGGGGGGGGGGGGGGGGGGGGGGGGGGGGGGGGGGGGGGGGGGGGGGGGGGGGGGGGGGGGGGGGGGGGGGGGGGGGGGGGGGGGGGGGGGGGGGGGGGGGGGGGGGGGGGGGGGGGGGGGGGGGGGGGGGGGGGGGGGGGGGGGGGGGGGGGGGGGGGGGGGGGGGGGGGGGGGGGGGGGGGGGGGGGGGGGGGGGGGGGGGGGGGGGGGGGGGGGGGGGGGGGGGGGGGGGGGGGGGGGGGGGGGGGGGGGGGGGGGGGGGGGGGGGGGGGGGGGGGGGGGGGGGGGGGGGGGGGGGGGGGGGGGGGGGGGGGGGGGGGGGGGGGGGGGGGGGGGGGGGGGGGGGGGGGGGGGGGGGGGGGGGGGGGGGGGGGGGGGGGGGGGGGGGGGGGGGGGGGGGGGGGGGGGGGGGGGGGGGGGGGGGGGGGGGGGGGGGGGGGGGGGGGGGGGGGGGGGGGGGGGGGGGGGGGGGGGGGGGGGGGGGGGGGGGGGGGGGGGGGGGGGGGGGGGGGGGGGGGGGGGGGGGGGGGGGGGGGGGGGGGGGGGGGGGGGGGGGGGGGGGGGGGGGGGGGGGGGGGGGGGGGGGGGGGGGGGGGGGGGGGGGGGGGGGGGGGGGGGGGGGGGGGGGGGGGGGGGGGGGGGGGGGGGGGGGGGGGGGGGGGGGGGGGGGGGGGGGGGGGGGGGGGGGGGGGGGGGGGGGGGGGGGGGGGGGGGGGGGGGGGGGGGGGGGGGGGGGGGGGGGGGGGGGGGGGGGGGGGGGGGGGGGGGGGGGGGGGGGGGGGGGGGGGGGGGGGGGGGGGGGGGGGGGGGGGGTGGGGGGGGGGGGGGGGGGGGGGGGGGGGGGGGGGGGGGGGGGGGGGGGGGGGGGGGGGGGGGGGGGGGGGGGGGGGGGGGGGGGGGGGGGGGGGGGGGGGGGGGGGGGGGGGGGGGGGGGGGGGGGGGGGGGGGGGGGGGGGGGGGGGGGGGGGGGGGGGGGGGGGGGGGGGGGGGGGGGGGGGGGGGGGGGGGGGGGGGGGGGGGGGGGGGGGGGGGGGGGGGGGGGGGGGGGGGGGGGGGGGGGGGGGGGGGGGGGGGGGGGGGGGGGGGGGGGGGGGGGGGGGGGGGGGGGGGGGGGGGGGGGGGGGGGGGGGGGGGGAGGGGGTGGG
>JAJQQW010000953.1:0-15790 GCA_025583905.1 Ia io | reverse complement strand
ACCCAGGCTGCCGGGAGGGCCCAGGCATCCCCAGAGGGCCCCCTTGCAGAGGGGACCTACGGGGAAGGGGGGGGACTTTTGGCTCTGGAGGAGTCGGGGCTCCATGCCTCTTGCCCCTCCTCCGTGCCTCTCTGTTGCCCTCTTAATAACCCCACCCTGGGCCCTTGGGGGGGGCATTCTGCAGGGGGCCGTCTTTGCATTCAGGAACGCGTCCTGAAGCACCTTACTTTGGCAAAGGCATTTTTGGGCAGGGGGGGCCCCGTTGGGAGTAACGGGGGAACTGGGGGCACTTCGCTCAGCCTGTTTTCATGAAAAAAAACCGGAAAGGGGGAAGGAGGTATGGTGTCTTTGAGCTGGGCCCTTGGGAAGTTTCAAGGGGGGACCTTCCTGAAGCGGAGGAGGGGACCCCCAGGGGGGGACCAGTGATCACCATGGTGGCCAGGATGTGGGCTCAAAAAATAAAATTACCCTATTCTTGCATTGTGGGCTTCCTCTTTAACTGGGGGCAGTAAAGATCTTGAGAAATTTAAACTTTTACTTCCATCTAATAAAAACTTTTCAGATTTTCCTCCGCATGTGATAGGACCAAAAAAAGTCATTGCAAAACTTCAAAGGTCCACCGTGGAGGGTTCAGAGAGTCTGCCCACAGAAAAGGGCACCTGGCACAATTTTGCAGGAGGGCAGGGCTCTCTCTTAGCTTACGGGTCCACCACAAAAAGAGGGCATTGTTTTCTATTTCACAAGCACCCGCCTGCTTTCCTTTGCTGGCCAATAACTGTCTGTCTCCCTGGTTCTATATTTTAATTCCTCCGCAAAAGCTTCCTGCCCATGGAGGGAGATCTCCTTCTGCCTGGGGGGGGGACCCCTGTGGGGTGCCAGGGCAGAGGGGGGGGCCTATATTGCCCACCTCGTTTTGGGCTTTTAGGGGCAACTGGCGGCTTTTTTTGGGCATCATCCTTGTTGAAGGGCCTGGTGGGGCAGGGGCTAGGAAGGGGGTCCACACCAGGTGCTATTCAAGGGCTCCTGGGGGGCCTGATGCTAAATAAAAAAACTCTCCCCTCCTTCAACCACCCCAACTTGCCCTCCCACCTTGGCCCACCACTTGCAGCCCGCTGCTGGGGGGACTTACTGGGTCCCTCCAGAAACACAATAGATACCTTTAGATGTGCCCATGTCCTGGGGCGGGGGTGGGGCCAGGGTTCCGTGTGGGCTTCCCCAGGTTAGAACTGGATTGTCTGGCCAATCCTCACACCCAGGGGGACAGCCGCTTCAGAGGGGGAAGGGGGAGGGCAGGAAAGATAGGGGGGTGGGTTTTCCACCCCACTCCCAAACTGTCATTTGGGGGCTTTTCATTGGGTTCCAGGGAGCACCTCACTAGTATAAAAATCATTCTAGTAGGCATTTAATGTTTGTTGCGGTTTATATGAGAGAATGGGTTTCCCTTTATTTCTTAAAAAGAACAGATGGTGGGAATTAATTGTAGGCGAATGATGTTCAGTAAAAATATGTTTAAAAATTTCTCAAATGGGTTTTCTCCCAAAAATACCACCCCAAACAAATAAGACAAAACCATTATTCTCTTGTTGAATCTTCAGTGGCTGGTTATTTGGTCACGTTGAAAAAACAGTGTACTTGTTTCTTTCAAAACTCCTTCTGTTGTATTGTTTTTGGAATTTTTTTTCCTAATAAAAAGGGGATTATTTGGGGAAAATTAAGCCATTGGTTGTGCATCTACTGAGTTGGCCAAGGGCCAAGGTGGGAGGCGTCTTATCAGAGGAAGAGGCCCTGTCCTGTAGGAGGAAGGAAAAAAACCTGGGAGGGTGGGGGTCTTGTGAAGCTTGGTTATCTGTGGGTGTTAAAACCATGAGGGGCCAAAAAAATCTGTAAGGGGTGGTTTTTGGGGAGGGCGGGCAGGGACTTAACGAGAAAACCTGCCCCTAACATCCTCCCAAACCCCTTTGGCCACAGAGGCTACTTTTTGCTCCCAACCAGGGGAACAGCGGGCGGGGGGAGTAGGGGGGAGTTGGGGGGGGACAAGGGGTTCAAAGAGGACAGCAAACTCTTAGGAATCAAACCCAAGTGTTAAGTTTTACCCCCTGGGAGGAAGGGTTCCTAGAACAAGTTAGGGGACTAACTGCGTCCACAGAGGGGGTGGCCTCCTTGCCCCCAGGGCACGCTTGGCCCTCTGAAACAGTGGATGGGGATGAGGTGGGAGTGGGCTGGGGTGGATGGGGGTGGGGAGGGGGCAGGGAAGGAACTCCAGATCGGCTTGGGAGAGGGAGGAAGTTTCGGGGCCTTGGAAGTGATGGGTTGCCCTTGCACCGGGCTTGGCCAATGCCCTGTTTTTCCTTAAGGGGGCGGCCCAGGGAGGATGAGGGAGGGTTTGGGGGGGCCCCACCCTTTTATGCTCCGGGGGGGCCCTGGCAGTGGGGTGGTGGAGGGCAGGTTTAGAGATTTGGCTTCTCCAGGGACAATAACATTTACCCTTACCCCGCTTCACTGAGGGCTCAGCTGTAGGGGGCCCTGACAGGATCAAAATAAAAACTGGGGGGTCCCCAGCAGTTTTTTAGCTGGGGTGTCGAAGTTTTTATGGTGGGGGAGGGTGGGCCGCCCCTTCTAAGTTGGGCTTTGGGTGGGGGGAACAACTGGGCAGGTACCCCAGGGGGGACAGAAGGCTTTCTGGCCTGGGATCCAGGGCCCACGGGGCAGGGCCTGGTAGACAGATTTTCTGACTTTGAGGGCAAAAAGAGCCTGGGGGGGTTTATAATTTCAACCTTGGAGGGGTGGTGGTTACAAGGAGAATAACCTCACTTCCCATTTCCAGTGATTTGTAGGCATGGCTGCTTTAAAAGGGGACATGTACAGAATGTTCTAAGGGCCCCAGTTTGGGGGGACACACCAGTTTTGGCGGAGGGTTCTGTTTCTAAAGTGATGTTGGACCATGGGGGCAAGAAGTTCCTCAGATTTTTGCTGGGCGGGGTTTTCTTGGAAGGTGGGGAACCTTCCCTCGGTAGGCCTGAGCACCATCCCCTCCCCCAGGCTTCAGTAAATCTCAGAGGACAGGTCTGCTACGAGGGGTTTGGGGGTTGTCTCCACTGTCCCAAAATGGGGTGGGTGGACCTGGAGGGGGGGGGGGGAGAAGGGGGGCTGCCACCAGGGGAAGGGGCCCACCATTCCCACAAGGTTTGCCCTGAAAATCACCTCACAGGCCAGGACACCACAAATGGGGTTCTGGGTTTTTTAGGGGCTAATGGGTAGCTGAGTTCCTCAGACTTTGTTTTTTCCCCAGGGGATTCCCAGCCCAATGGGGAGGCCTTTGGGGGAGGGGCGAGTCATCTTCAGTCTTTGGGGACGGGGGACTGGGTGTTGTAAAAGGGAGGAGAAGAAATGCAGCAAGCTTCACTGGGCTTACAGTTAACTGAACCCCAAAGGGCTCCTGGGACAGCAAGTAGGGGGCCAAGGGAAGGGGGCACAGGGGGCCTTCAAGGCTTTCTCTTCCCACCCTTCTGGCCTTGAGGCTCCAGAAGAAGGAGGGCCAAAAGGGGCTGAGCTTGCTCAGTGGCATTGGAACGAATCCCAGGGGGAAAGGGTTGTCCCCACTGTTCGGGGGTGTTTGGTTGTGGCCCAAATCCTCGGGAGGCCCCCTCAACTGGCCCAACTTGCCCTGGGGTTTTCAATGAGCCTCGGGGATATTCCAGTGTGGCCTTGGAGGGCTGCCCGCCATGGGTCTCTATTGAGGGGGGCCCCACGGCTTCCCCACACTCTTCCTCCTGCTCAGGGCCAGCCTTTGCCGCGTTTTGCCCCAGCCCAAAAAGCCACCATGTTATCCCCCTGTGCAAAGATGCAAACCATGGAGTGGCCAGACGCCCCCCGCCCCTGGGGAACAAAAGTGAAGAGACCATCAGCCCGGGGGGGCCCCCCCCTCCCTCCACACTCCCCCCTCCAGGCCCCTCCCCCTAACCTCCCCTGGGCCAAACCTACTTGCCCTCCTTATCCTTACCCACGGGTGTGCAAAAAGGCCCCTCAAACAACCCCCTGCAAAAAAAAGAGCAATTCCACAAGTATAAAAAAATCCTCCGGGTCCCCCACCAGCAAGGAAAAAAATGCCAGTGGAAGTATGGCCGGTCCCGCCCCCCAAACGTGGTTCCCCAACCAATGGGTTTTCCTGGGGGGCCCCCCAGTAAGGGACCGAGCCTGCCCTGCCTCGCACCCAGCCACCACCTCCCCAAACCCCTCCCCCCCCCCTAAACTCTAGCAGTGGAGCAGGCCAGCCACCTGTTGGGAGCCCCCCGAGGGCCCCTTTTCCAGGGTCCCCTCCTTGGTCCCTTGAAAAACAAACCAGGGAATCATTCCTGGCAGCCCGGGGAAGAAAAATGGGCCCAAAACAAACACCCACCACTAAAAACTCAAAAGTGGGCAATAGCTCCCCCCCTGGGACCCCCAGGGGCAGGCCACCTGGTGGGAAGAATACTCATCCCTCCCACCCCCGCTCAACCTTGCCCAGAGGTAAGGGGTCCCCCCCACAAGTAGTTCCCCCAAGGTCCCTTAGGGGGCTTGCCTCTTCCCCCCTACGCAGGGCCTTCCATTTTTTTTCCCCCTGTACAAGATGAAAATGGCTAGCCGGCGTGTTTCCTACCCAGACACTGCCATCCCAAGGCCTTCCCACCAAGCTTTCTCCCTCCTTGCCCTTCCCTCCACCCCTTTGCTGGTGGTCCCTCCCCCGCACCCCCCCCCTTCCACTGTGCCCCCCAAACGGCTCCCCCCCTGGGCCGCCCCATGCCAAGAGGGCCCCTCCTGAGGATTGGGCAATGAAAATCCCCTTGCCCCATTCCCTCCCCTAATGGCTAAAGTGGAAAAGGCAAATTCCCCTTACCCCCCCTGCCTTGGTATGGGCACTTAGCCCACCACCCTTTGCCTGCTCAGGACACCAGGGCAGTGGGCTTGAGAATCAAAAGGGTTCCCACCCCCCAAAAGGTCCCACCACCCCGCCCCCCACACCCCCCTCCAGACCCCCTGGCACACCCCTCACCCCTTTGCAGCCCGGGACCGGCCAAAAAGCCAGTGGCCTTGTTTTTGCAATACCAAAGCATTTGTGCCGGGCGGTGGCCCCCCAAGATCCCCCCGCCTTGCACCCGGCACCCTCGCCCGTGCCTCCACCTCCGACCTCCTTGCCCCCCCAGGATACAGTGGAAAGGCTCCCCATATGGAAACTGGGTGAAATCCTCCTCTTGCAGGGGACGGGGGAAAACAGAACTCCTGCCCTAACGCCTGGGCCAGCCCCCTGTGGCCCCCTGGGCCCCCCCCAGCACCCCAGCCGCACGCTGGTCCCCCCACCCGCAGCAAAAAAACCCTGCCCCTACCAGGCCATGCTTTTCAGGAGCCCCAATGGGGAACTTTCCCGAGGAATAGCCGTGGGTGGCACCCCACGGAAGCAGTTCCCCAGTTTTTTGCTTTTGTAACCTGTGTTGCAGGCCGTCCCCCCACCTGGACCTCATCCCGGAAAAAACCTTCTTGGGACCACCAAGGAGAGGCAGGTGAATGAGGGCCTGGTTCCGTTTTCAAAGGGGGGCCCCCCCTTCTTCACTGAGGAGCTCCCACCTGGAACTGTGGGCCCAGTTCCCCCCCGGCTCATCACCACGATGCGGGCCCCACAGGTTACCTGCCAAAAGCCTGGAGAAAATTGGTGCACGGTGGCCCAAAATCCACGGGCCCCGGCCTGGAAAACACTGGGGGAACGCACAGGTTGGCGGCCAACCGTGGGGCCCTTTCGGGGGCAAGGGTTGCAAGGCACCGCAAAGGGGTGGGGGGGCCGGCCCTGGGTGATAGGCCCCCAAGGTTTGTCCTCCGGACCCCCCCACAAAGAACCCCGGTTGAGGTTTAGACCAAAGCTGGCGCACGCTTCCTTTCCTGGACCCCCGGGGACACAAGGGGTAAGGTTAGTGGGGGGCCAGTGCTCTACGTGACAACGGGAATTTCCATTTTTACCCCCCCCTGGTTCCAAGAAGTCCCCCCTGGGTAAGCCTAGAAAGTTGGGGGCCCACTGTCCCCCCAAGGCCCCCTGCCCAGGGAATGGTAACTGGAACCCAAGGGTTGGGGTTTTTGCCCCCTCCCTCACTCAAACTGGACCCTCAATCAATAAGCACTAAAGTTTTTCCCGTGGCCCCACAAGGGCCTTAAATGGTTAGGCCTTTTTGGGGGTGCAAGAAACAAACCCCCGGTTGCATCAAGCTTGTCCCCCTGGTGACAGTGTTTTTTCCAAGAAGCCCTGGCCGCCCCCCGAGGAGCGGGCGCCCAAAAAAAAATCTCTGTGGGGGGAGGGTGCCCCCCTTCCACCGGAAAAGTGAGGCCCCCCTGGCCCCCCGCCCCGTTTTTGGAAGCCAAGCTGCCCCGCCCCCAGGCAGCCAAAACCACCTCCAGGTTTCAGCACGTTTGTCCACCCCGAATAGGTGGGGCCGTTTAATCCGCACAGCCCGTTGTGCCCCCTGAAGGCCCACCCCCAGCCCCTGGGGTTGGCTGCCCCCATGCCCACAAGAGAAGAGGGCGTACCCACCTGGCCCCACCTGGGTCTCCCCTGGGAAGAGGGGCAGGCGGAGGCAGCCCTGGGCAGAATGGACGCCCCGGGGCAGAAGGGGGAGTCACCCTGCCAAGCCCCCCCAAAAAAGAAGCCCCCTGCCCCCCAGGCAAAGCCCGTTTCAGGTCAACAAGCCCTACCCAACCAGGAAACCAAGGCCCACCTGTCCAACCCCCCAAGGTTGGGGGCCCCCGTGTGAAAGCCGCTTTTTGGCCGGGGTGGGGAAAAACGCCGGGGGCCCCCCATCCAACCCCAACCACAGAGAAAGGTCCTTATTTACCGGATTCAGCGCCCAGGGAATCCGGGGTCGTTCCCCCCATGTGGTTCCCCAGATTGAAGCCAGACACCACCCCGATGGGGGCGGAAGGGCGGTTTTGTTCCCCGGGGATTATTTTTTTTGAAAACACCCCAGTTTTTCTTGCCCCCAAGAGCCGCCCACAAGCCCCAGGCCCCCACCCTCGAGCCTGAAACCTTCCCAGCAGCCATGCACAGGAAAATTCCACCAAAATAGCACAGTAAAGGAGAATTTGGACCCTGAACCCCCAACCAAAGGCGCCCTGAGTGTGTATGGGGGGGGAACGAATGATTGAACAAGGGTTGTGAAAATGGGACCAGTGGAAAGGGGCCACCATACCGCACAGCACAGACTCCGCCCCCCAACCCCAGTGGACCTGTTGCCCAAAGGGGGATGATTGGGGCCCACGCCTTGGCCTGGTTACGCACAGGCCCCCTTTGCCAAAGCTGGCCTGACTTTGCTCCCACAATTTTCCCCACCCGGGGCCCCCACACCCCACGGCGCCCGGAGAAATGATCGGCAAAACCTAAGAACCACCAAAACCCCCCTCAGCAGTTTTAAATAAGGGGGGGCCCCCAGGAGACCTTCCACACTGGTACTCCCCCTGCTCCTAGGAAATATTTCCCCCCAAGGGTATTTTGATCAGGGCACCTGGGGCTGCACATGGGACCAGGGGTTTAATAAATTGAGGAAGAGGAAAATGGCCCCCCGAAGGTTACCCCAAAAAAAACAAATGAGTGGGGGGAAAACCAAGCCCAAGAACCCATCACTCTCCAAACCAGGGGGCTCTGGGAAACAGACGGAGGGGGGAACCCCCACACCTGTGCAATTTCGACCTCATCGTGGCCGTGTGGTTGTAGGACTGCAAGCAAGGGCAGTAAGTAGGGGACCACGTGGGGGCTCCCCACAACCTTGCCTTCAGAGCCTCTCCACACCAAAAAAAGTCCTCGGCTGAGGTTTGCACTGCTAGGGAAAGGGAAAAGAAATACCCACCCTTGGGGCCACGGGGGCCTGCCCCTGATGGCGGGGGAGGGGGGGGGCGGTGGGGGGGGCCCCTGCGCCTGGAGGTAGAAGAGGGGCTTGTCTCTGCCCTCCCCTGACACTTGTCTCCGAGGGGCGGGGGCCCCATGCCTTTGCCAGTGGGGGACCACCCAGAAAGCAGATCCACTCTTTTCCAAACAGGATAAAAAAACCACGGGGGTCAGTGGTTTTTCACTTCAAAGAAAAATAAACTGGCCCCACTGGGACGAAATAAAGAATAACCGGATTTCAACTCTACAAAAAAAAAGCGAGTCATCAGCAGGGGTCTCCGGTAACGTAGTCCTAGTTCCTCTGCGCCACGGTTGGAACTTGGGGGGAAAGGGCTTACTCATCCTCTGTCCCTCCTCTAAGGTCAGCCAAGAGGCGTTGCTCTACCGGCCCCCACGGTACCCAGAGGCTTTGAGGATAAGGAATAGGGGGGACAGGAAGACTAAAGCTCCACATTGCCCCACCAAACTACAGGTTTTTCTTTGGCCCCCGGGGCCCACATTCGGGCCACTGTCTGGGACCCTTTGGTAAGGGCTCTTAGAGCCTTCTTCTGGGGCTTTTTCTTCTTCCCATTTTTACACCGTTGGGGGACAAATATCCATAGGGGGCCAGCGAAGTCAAAGGGGGAAACGAGGGGGGCTAGCCTAGATTACCCCGCCACGCCACTTGCCTTCCCCTGGGACCCACTCTTTTCCTAAAAGGTTGGTGTATAACATCCTGGGTTGCCCCCAAAGCGGGGGTGGGGGAACAACCTGCAAATGGGCCCCACAAACCTTTCATTTGGCTATTCTTTCCCCCACTTTCCCCCATTTGACAGGGCCTGGGAAGCCTTTGGGGGCCCAACTTCACCATCCCAACACCCCATGCTTGACACCGGTGACTCGAGGCACCATCCGATCATCTGTTTTCAGGGTCACGTTTGGTTTGACTGGGAAAAGCAGCAACAGAGTCCTGGTGGGGGGACTTGGCAGTGTGGGGAAAAAGGCCCACCTACCCAGGAAGCATTTTCCCTGCCTAAACCTGCCTTTTGATTCCTTGGGGAGCCAGTAACCCCTTTCCCAGGGGAAACCACCCCCAGGTTGCCTATGTGGGGGGCCCGTTATGCAGGGGGGACTGGCCTTATGAGACTGGGCCAGGTGCTGGGCGAAAAAGTGGGTTGTGGGGGCCCTTTAAGCTTTGGGAAGCTGCACCAAGCCACATTGGGCTGTGCTTCTGGGGTGGAAGCCCTGGCTTATGGTGGCCTACTCCTTTAAGGTGGTGCTGGCCAGACCATGCTGAGGTCAGGTAGTGTCTGCCAGGGGATTTCGCACTTTCTAAAAGGAGAGGGTGCTTGGCCTAACACAAAGGGAATACGGATTAGAGTAGGGCCTTTTTCCCCGGTGGTTTCTTTCAACAAAGGGGGCAGGGGGCTCCTTGGCCACCCGGGTCCTTAAAGTTCCTGCCCAGTTTCCCCCCATCTTACCCTCTCCATTACCCCCACTGTCCTTTTCCCAATCTTCCTCTATTGGCCTATGAGGGGCTTCCAAGGCTTTTCATTTCCCCTCCTGCCATACTTCCCCATGCTCCAGCCAGGGGCTTCAGGGGGCCTTGTACCCCAACCACCCCTTGTCCTTTCTCACCCTGGGCATAAGTTCTTTTCCGGGTCAATTTGTCATAGCGTAGGTGAAAAATCCAAGGGAGGCTGTGAGAGGAAAAAAGTTGCAAGGGGGATGGGAGATGGACGGTATGGGCCAATGAGGAACCCCCAGTGGACAAAGGACTTTACCCTGGAATGAGGGGAAAACTTAAAGGAATTAAAAATAAATACAACAGTTCCACCAGGTTGAGTGTGTTTGAAAAGGTGGGGTCCTGTTGGGCATCCATTTTCATTCTTCCGCCTCCCCCCACCTGGGCAGATCCCCAGGGGTTCCTCCACCTGGGCGAGGAGTGATGTTGGCTTCTGCTTTTTGAAGTTATTTTGAAGCTCCAGTTTTTTCCTCCCACAGGTTAAATTGTAAATTGGAGGCAATGTTTAGCTTTAAATAACCATTATTGTGCGATTAAAAATCTATTCATAGTGTTTGTTCTTCCCAGGGGTCTATTCAGGAAAGAATATCAAACATCTTTCTTCCAGTCCTTTTTCTCCCCAACCCACACTTGTCATTTGAATTCACCCATTTTCCCCACTCCACGATTGTGTGGGCTTGGTTTCAAAAAATAACTCCTCTTTCTTAACGGTTGGCCTTTGTTTCTTAAGTCCCACGATTCGTGAATAAGTCCCACTAATTGTTATTTTTGGTTTAATGTGTCCTCATTCTTAAAATCTTATTACATATCAGGCAGCAAGTTTTCCCCTACCTCTGCGCCCCTTTTTTTTCCATTGCCATTTATTTGTTAAGGGGGGAAAAACGGGAATCCGACTGGTCTGTAGGGAATTTTTCCACATTTTCCATTCTTCCCCAAACCAATTTCCCCAATTTTTGGATGGGTTTGCTTCTTTCTGTTTGGTATTGATTTCCCATTGGTATTTCTCTAATCTTGTAGTTCTTATAAAACACTGGTTAGATCTAGATTTGTGGGTTTTGCATTGTTCCTCAATTTTACACTTTCTGTGCTATCCTAAATCTTTACCATTCTTGTGCTTCACCAGTATTGTAGATATAGGGGGCATAACATTGTAGCTAACGGGATATTAGTGGCTGGTCTATGGTTGGGGATCAGCACTGATGCCAGGTAAAGGAGGAGTGGGCAAAACCCTAAAAAGATACCCCCCCCATGGTGGATCCCTTTAGGGGGTCTGGAGCAGAGGGGGGCCATGGGGGGCATTCTGCAAACAAAAGAGCTGTTATTTTACAACTATTTTCATAAAAACTTGGGGCCATCTGGGGCCTATACTCGGGTCCTGGTGTAAGCATGGTTGAAATTGGGGGTCCCCCAAGAACATTTGCCAAGTGGGGACCATGGCCAGGTGTCCAAAAACAACCCCATTTTATAGGAGGCAAAAAGGAAAAAACAAACAACAAAAATTGGGGGCGCCACAAGGCAGGGGTACCCAGGGATGGGGCAGTGTAATGCTGTCATAAGTTGGTGGGCCCAAGTCCCATGGTCACCCCCATCATGTTTGGCCTGGCCAAAAAACTCTTTCTTTCCTCATGGCTCATTTCAACACTTCTTTATGGGCCCCCACCATGGGGGGGGAAGCTTTGTTATGGACCAAGCCTGATCGGAGGAGGGGAAACTTTATCATGCGTTGGGATTCACAGAGGGTGGGGTTTGGCTTCAAATATGAGGATGTAACGCTGAAATTGGGGGGAACTGATGCCGCTTGTATTTTAGCCCCACTTAGGGGTTTAACCCGTGATTTTTTCCTCCCCCAATTGGCAGGAAGCCTCAAGGGGTTTCATGTTACTCTGGTCTTCCTCTCTCTGTAGGGGAACAACGTAAAAAAAACTGGCCTCACCAGAGGATATTGTTATTATGGGCCCCCATGGGGGGCCAATCGGTGTGGTGGAAATGGCTTGGCTGGGTTGGCAGGGGAAGGCATATTGTTGATGGGAAAGATTAGAAAAAAATTTAGGGTTCATGGGGGTTGGGGTAGGAGGGCCATGGTTAGTTTGTGAAGGCAATAGGTGTTAGGTTGACAAAGTGTGGATCCTTTATATTCACTTGAATCAAAACTTGTCTAGCTGGGGGGCCCAACCAGAGAAACATCTACCATTGGCAGGGTGGACTTCTTAAATGGAAGTAGAGAAAAGCACGGATTTCAGCCCCAGTTCGGGTTTCATGGGGGCCAAGCTCTTCTCCCAAAACCCCCACCCTCCAGTTTTGCTGGGGGTGGGGCATTTACTTGGGTTGGGTAATTGGGGATTACGGGGGCTAATTAGGGGGGCACACCCCCACATGGGGGGCCACCCAACTCATTAAAGGGGTGGGGAACCTGGATTAGCTACTTGTGCTGCTGTGGGTTCCCCTTCTGCCTCCCCAATCTGGAATCCCCCAACCATGGGATTTTGCCATTTTTTGTATCTTTCTTTCCTCAGGGAGACAAGCTTAGTCCAGGGCCCCACTCGGCTCAAACAAATGTGTTGCTTTACATTTCCCCTCGGGAAGGGGGGAACGGCATCTCTTGGCGAACTGAAACCTCAAAACACATCAAAACATGGGGCAAAAGGCTCTGCTCTCCACGGGCCTACGTGACCTTCAGGGCTCGACCCCCCTCTTGTTCTGGAAAAAAAAGGCATCAAAACCCCAATGTGGTTAGGACATCCAATTTCCATTGTGGTATTTAAGTTAATTAAACATATACAATTCGCGTCAGGGGCCCACAGGGTGGGGGCTCTCGCTTTTTAAACGAAGCGAGGTTGCTAAGTAGTGGGATTTCCTTTACTGGACCATTGGGAATATCACTTTGATTCTAAAAACAAGGTCTTCCCTCCACCATTTCAGAGGGCCTACCTCACCTCACAGCGCAAAAAATTGAATGGGGGGTAATATGGCCTTTTTGCAGGTTTTTGCAGCGGAAAAAACGGCACCCAGCTTAGGAAGGATTCATTCCTGTCAAATCCAACAGGAGCCGGAAAAGGTAGGGGACCAAAACTTTTTTTAATTATTGGAGGTAAAACAGATAAAGGGTGTGTAATCATTATTATTTTTTTGGAACAAAGTTCTCTATTTCCCAAAAAATGATTTTTTTCCCCACTTACAGGAAATAAAATTTTACAAAAATAAAGTAGAGGGAGGAGTTTCTTATTATTACTTCTTTCCACATTTAGTTTTTCCACAATTGATAGTTGGATTGTTTTAGAATATAACCCATTAGCGCAAATGTTATCAAAAATTTGGAAAAATGGCGGAAGGGGTCCCCTGGGCCTACCTAGGTTAGCTAGTTTTGGTTTGGGTAAATCCATTTAGTCTCCGATTTTTACACCAAAAGGTTGTGTTCAATTCCTGGTTTCAGGGGGGGCATATACAGAGTTCTTCAAAAACTGATGATAAAGGGTATAAAGTGGGAAACAACAAATCTCTTTCAAAAAATTCAAATTTCATATTTTTTCTTTAAAACAAGGAAGGGTTTTAATAAATAAGGGAAACACTAGGTTAAACTAAATCGAATTGGTACTATTTTTTAACTAAAATTTTACAAATTTGGGATTTTCACCCTATTTTTTTTCACCACTAAAACATTTTCCTCCTTTTTTGGGGGGGGTGTTTGTTTTGTCCGGGGATTCTAGCTCCCACACCTCACCCACGTGCAACATATTTCAGGGTTGTTCTGCCTTCCAGCAGTTTTTGCAATTAATACAGTTCCTTCAGGCCTTCTCCTGTGGGGCTTTCTGACCTTATAAACATTTTTCTGTTTGTTTAATCTCCCACTTGAGGTGTAATATTTTTTTTCCCATTGATTTTTAGGAGAGAGTACGAAAAAGCAAAGGGGAGTACACCCACAACAGAGAGTGAATCAAAAAAATGAAGGGTTTAAAAGAGGGGGACCACCCCCCCCCACACTGATTTGGTTAACCTCCTGCACGTTTGGCCCGACCAGGGGGCACCAAGGTATGGAGGGCGGTGGGGGACTGGCAACCAAGGTACATGCTCTTGGGGATCCGGAAAAATTGAATTCTGTTGGGACCCTTTTTACAGCTTCCTTAAAGGCCGATTTGCTCTAACCTCTGAGGGAAAATTAAAGCGAGGGGCCCTGCCCTGACCTTGGGGACCCAAATTCTTCAGAAAAATTAACCAGTTCCTTTATTGAATGTTCCGGCCCAATTTTTTGGGTTTGTCCCATGTTTTCTTCAAGGAGGATTTGAGGTCTTTTGGGTAAGATCCGCAAGAAAAACATGGTACATGTCCTTCTCTGCTTCGTATCAGTAGGGATTCAGAGTTTTTGGTGTGTCTTGTTACTTGTGGTGGGGGTACATTGTAACCTTGATCACTTAGTTTAAGTGATTGAGTCTGTGGGGGATTTCTTGTTACTGTTCCAGTTTTTGACTACTTTTTCTTCCTTTGGATTTAATTTAAAATAGATTGGGGGAGATTTCTTTAAGACTTTTAAAAATGATTGTGGTTCCCCAAATCGCCAGTCAACTGAGGCCAGCCTCAAAAACTGAAGCGGAGGTTGGGGAAAAGAGATTGCCCCAAACCTTCTGTTAAGGGGTAAATAAACCCTGCAAAGTCACGTCTGCAAAGAGGGGGGTGTGGACGGGGAGGTAGTAGGGGGCCTTTCAGTTGGGGGCCACTTTCTTTTTTGTAATCCAAACTACTCCCAAATATCCCAACTGATATTTTTTTTTCAGTACTCTCTGATATCAAGGACTAAAGTTTCCTTCATTTCTCGAGTTTGGGGGCAAAGGCGGACCAACAGTTGGGACAACAAAAGTGAAATGGATTGCGTTAAAAAGGGAAGGGGAAAGAATGTCGTTTATTACCTTTTCAAGTTCTTTCAGGATGTGGCCTTTTCTGGAAACAAACAAAATACCAAAAACCAGTTTTCTCTTGGCATAATAAAAAATGCCCCCCACACCGTAAAGGCTTCATTTATTGCAGCAAAATAGGGGTTTTGACCTAAAAAGGCAAAGCCCTGGGGGGGGGAACTTCTTAAAACCTGGTTCCCTTGTTGGAAGAAAAGTTTTCTCCGCTAATTGCCAAGTCTTTGGGAGGTTTATCTCTAAGGCTCTTGCCCAGTTATTCTGCCTGAAGTGGTCTTTTCTTTCACCTGGGAAGGCCTTGGGACCCAGCCAGATAGGTCTTTATTGCTTGGACCCAATGTGGATTTATCCCCTGGGCGCCTTGGGGTCAACATGGAATCGCTTGGACCTCTGGCTGGAGTGGGTTTGGAGACTAAAGGATTCGGAAAAGTAGAGGGCAGCGCCCCAGCGACCCACCCCACCTCTTGTGATACCAAAAGCCCCGAATAAAACCCCTGGGACACCCAAAGGCTCTGGGTTGAGCCGTATGGTTTAGCAAACCACTTCGTATGTGTTGTCACATCTACATCCATCGCGGGTGACGGGAGATAATTTAAAAGCGCGGGGGCAACTGCACGGGTAACCTCCGCTGAGTGGAGGACAAACTGGAAAGCTTGTCACCTTGGTGCCTCCAGGGGGGGGGGGGGGACCCTGACCCTTTTGTTGCCTTTTTTCCCACTGTGGATTTTTAGTCTGTATCATTTCTACTGCAGTTAGTAATAAACTGTAACCTGGGTAGTAATTTAACTGCTCTACGCCTGAAAACTCTACGAGGTCCTAGCTAAGGGGGTACTTTGCAAGGGGTTGGGGTAATCGTCTCAAACGAGTTTTGCACATTCATTTTGGTTTTTCTGGCCCTGCCAAAAGGACATTAGGGGATGAGTTAAATTAAAATGTCTTGATCATAAAAAACATAGGGGGCCAGGCTAATTTTTTATAACCATTGATAATTATTGTATGGGACCCGTTGAATAATGGTTATAATAATTTCCCAAATGGCCCCCCCTAGCAGGAATAAAAAAAAAAAAAAGGGTTCCCAGAGGGGGGGGGGACACCTGGGGACACTTCAACATTATCCATTTTTGAACCCATAAAATTTAGGATTATTCTTTGTCAGGGAATTTATAAACTTTTTGCTGTTTTTTTATTTTTGTTTCATGTTTTTATTAGATTCTTTACAGAGAAGAGGTAAAATGTGAAAGGATTAGGAAGAGGGGTTAGGAAACATTCATGAGAGAGAAAAAAACATTTCCTACCATTGGGCTGCCTGTCCTGCCATGGCCCCTGCTGGGGATTCAAAGCCCCACTACCCAGTGTTGTGCCTGTTTTGGCAACCAAACTATGTTAGGAACCTTCTTGGGTTTTCCAGGGGGGTCGAGGGGCTTCAACCACTGGAAAAAGTGCCACAACTGGCTGGTTTCAGGGGAAGAATTAAGGGACTTGTTGGGACCT
>JAJQQW010000360.1:5000-15070 GCA_025583905.1 Ia io | reverse complement strand
GGAAAGGAAACAAAGAGGCAATACAGGGCAGTACACCCCATAACTTGCTCTAATTTAGTATTTTTCATCTCTTGGGGCTTAAAATTTTAGGTGGTGAGATAAAGTTTTTAATAAACCCTTATACCAGAACGCTTCTCTACCGCATTCATAAAATTTTTTTGTTTGTTTTCCTCCCAAACAAATACTATTACTCTTCTTAATTTTTCCCTGTATGATGGTAATGTGTAAAAAATATTTGCCTGTAGGGAATTCCTTCCATTAGGGGATAACATCATTAGGGCTCACCCTTTTTGCAAACAGGTTTTTTTTTTTTTATTTATTTGTTTTTTTTTTTTCTTTTTTTTTTTTATTTTTCTGTTTATTGGATATTTGCCTTCTGGATTTTAATTCCTAATTTTTTTTTTTTTTTTTTTCAATTTTTTTAATTTTTCTTTTTCAAATTCTATTTTATTAATTTTTTATTTCTGTTTTTAATAATTCTGGCTGTTTTTTTTTGTTTTTATATTTTGAGTTTTGTTATTTGTTTTTTTTTATTTATTTATTTTTGCTTTAAGTTTTTTTTTTTTTTTGCTTTTATTTGTTTCTATATTCCTTTTTTGTTTTTGTTTTTATTTGTATTTTTTTTTTTTTTTTTTTGTTTTTTTTTATTTTCTGTTTCTTTCCTTTTTTTTTTTTTGTATTTTATTTATTCTTGATATTTCTTATTCCTCCTTTTCCTTTTTTTTGTTGATCTTTGTTCCTGTTTTTTTCTTTTTCTTTTTAATTAATTTTTTCATTTTCTTGCCTCTTTTTTTTTTTTTTTTGTTTTTTTTTTTTTTTATTTTTCTTTTTTTCCCTATTTTTGGGCTTTTTTTCATTTTTGTTTTTTTTTTCCCCATTTTTTCTTTCGTTTTTGTATTTTTTTTTTTTATTTTTCCTTTTTTTTCTGTTTTATTTTTTTTTTATTTTTTTTCTTTTTCACGTTTGGTTTTTTTTGTGTGTTTTTCTTTTTTCTTTGATTTCGTTGTTTTTCCATGGAATTATGTTTGTTTTCTTTTGTTTTCTTTTTTTTTTTTTTTTGTTATTTTTTTTTTTTTTTTTTTTTTTTTTTTTTTTTTTTTTTTTTTTTTTTTTTTTTTTTTTTTTTTTTTTTTTTTTTTTTTTTTTTTTTTTTTTTTTTTTTTTTTTTTTTTTTTTTTTTTTTTTTTTTTTTTTTTTTTTTTTTTTTTTTTTTTTTTTTTTTTTTTTTTTTTTTTTTTTTTTTTTTTTTTTTTTTTTTTTTTTTTTTTTTTTTTTTTTTTTTTTTTTTTTTTTTTTTTTTTTTTTTTTTTTTTTTTTTTTTTTTTTTTTTTTTTTTTTTTTTTTTTTTTTTTTTTTTTTTTTTTTTTTTTTTTTTTTTTTTTTTTTTTTTTTTTTTTTTTTTTTTTTTTTTTTTTTTTTTTTTTTTTTTTTTTTTTTTTTTTTTTTTTTTTTTTTTTTTTTTTTTTTTTTTTTTTTTTTTTTTTTTTTTTTTTTTTTTTTTTTTTTTTTTTTTTTTTTTTTTTTTTTTTTTTTTTTTTTTTTTTTTTTTTTTTTTTTTTTTTTTTTTTTTTGTTTTTTTTTTTTTTTTTTTTTTTTTTTTTTTTTTTTTTTTTTTTTTTTTTTTTTTTTTTTTTTTTTTTTTTTTTTTTTTTTTTTTTTTTTTTTTTTTTTTTTTTTTTTTTTTTTTTTTTTTTTTTTTTTTTTTTTTTTTTTTTTTTTTTTTTTTTTTTTTTTTTTTTTTTTTTTTTTGTTTTTTTTTTTTTTTTTTTTTTTTTTTTTTTTTTTTTTTTTTTTTTTTTTTTTTTTTTTTTTTTTTTTTTTTTTTTTTTTTTTTTTTTTTTTTTTTTTTTTTTTTTTTTTTTTTTTTTTTTTTTTTTTTTTTTTTTTTTTTTTTTTTTTTTTTTTTTTTTTTTTTTTTTTTTTTTTTTTTTTTTTTTTTTTTTTTTTTTTTTTTTTTTTTTTTTTTTTTTTTTTTTTTTTTTTTTTTTTTTTTTTTTTTTTTTTTTTTTTTTTTTTTTTTTTTTTTTTTTTTTTTTTTTTTTTTTTTTTTTTTTTTTTTTTTTTTTTTTTTTTTTTTTTTTTTTTTTTTTTTTTTTTTTTTTTTTTTTTTTTTTTTTTTTTTTTTTTTTTTTTTTTTTTTTTTTTTTTTTTTTTTTTTTTTTTTTTTTTTTTTTTTTTTTTTTTTTTTTTTTTTTTTTTTTTTTTTTTTTTTTTTTTTTTTTTTTTTTTTTTTTTTTTTTTTTTTTTTTTTTTTTTTTTTTTTTTTTTTTTTTTTTTTTTTTTTTTTTTTTTTTTTTTTTTTTTTTTTTTTTTTTTTTTTTTTTTTTTTTTTTTTTTTTTTTTTTTTTTTTTTTTTTTTTTTTTTTTTTTTTTTTTTTTTTTTTTTTTTTTTTTTTTTTTTTTTTTTTTTTTTTTTTTTTTTTTTTTTTTTTTTTTTTTTTTTTTTTTTTTTTTTTTTTTTTTTTTTTTTTTTTTTTTTTTTTTTTTTTTTTTTTTTTTTTTTTTTTTTTTTTTTTTTTTTTTTTTTTTTTTTTTTTTTTTTTTTTTTTTTTTTTTTTTTTTTTTTTTTTTTTTTTTTTTTTTTTTTTTTTTTTTTTTTTTTTTTTTTTTTTTTTTTTTTTTTTTTTTTTTTTTTTTTTTTTTTTTTTTTTTTTTTTTTTTTTTTTTTTTTTTTTTTTTTTTTTTTTTTTTTTTTTTTTTTTTTTTTTTTTTTTTTTTTTTTTTTTTTTTTTTTTTTTTTTTTTTTTTTTTTTTTTTTTTTTTTTTTTTTTTTTTTTTTTTTTTTTTTTTTTTTTTTTTTTTTTTTTTTTTTTTTTTTTTTTTTTTTTTTTTTTTTTTTTTTTTTTTTTTTTTTTTTTTTTTTTTTTTTTTTTTTTTTTTTTTTTTTTTTTTTTTTTTTTTTTTTTTTTTTTTTTTTTTTTTTTTTTTTTTTTTTTTTTTTTTTTTTTTTTTTTTTTTTTTTTTTTTTTTTTTTTTTTTTTTTTTTTTTTTTTTTTTTTTTTTTTTTTTTTTTTTTTTTTTTTTTTTTTTTTTTTTTTTTTTTTTTTTTTTTTTTTTTTTTTTTTTTTTTTTTTTTTTTTTTTTTTTTTTTTTTTTTTTTTTTTTTTTTTTTTTTTTTTTTTTTTTTTTTTTTTTTTTTTTTTTTTTTTTTTTTTTTTTTTTTTTTTTTTTTTTTTTTTTTTTTTTTTTTTTTTTTTTTTTTTTTTTTTTTTTTTTTTTTTTTTTTTTTTTTTTTTTTTTTTTTTTTTTTTTTTTTTTTTTTTTTTTTTTTTTTTTTTTTTTTTTTTTTTTTTTTTTTTTTTTTTTTTTTTTTTTTTTTTTTTTTTTTTTTTTTTTTTTTTTTTTTTTTTTTTTTTTTTTTTTTTTTTTTTTTTTTTTTTTTTTTTTTTTTTTTTTTTTTTTTTTTTTTTTTTTTTTTTTTTTTTTTTTTTTTTTTTTTTTTTTTTTTTTTTTTTTTTTTTTTTTTTTTTTTTTTTTTTTTTTTTTTTTTTTTTTTTTTTTTTTTTTTTTTTTTTTTTTTTTTTTTTTTTTTTTTTTTTTTTTTTTTTTTTTTTTTTTTTTTTTTTTTTTTTTTTTTTTTTTTTTTTTTTTTTTTTTTTTTTTTTTTTTTTTTTTTTTTTTTTTTTTTTTTTTTTTTTTTTTTTTTTTTTTTTTTTTTTTTTTTTTTTTTTTTTTTTTTTTTTTTTTTTTTTTTTTTTTTTTTTTTTTTTTTTTTTTTTTTTTTTTTTTTTTTTTTTTTTTTTTTTTTTTTTTTTTTTTTTTTTTTTTTTTTTTTTTTTTTTTTTTTTTTTTTTTTTTTTTTTTTTTTTTTTTTTTTTTTTTTTTTTTTTTTTTTTTTTTTTTTTTTTTTTTTTTTTTTTTTTTTTTTTTTTTTTTTTTTTTTTTTTTTTTTTTTTTTTTTTTTTTTTTTTTTTTTTTTTTTTTTTTTTTTTTTTTTTTTTTTTTTTTTTTTTTTTTTTTTTTTTTTTTTTTTTTTTTTTTTTTTTTTTTTTTTTTTTTTTTTTTTTTTTTTTTTTTTTTTTTTTTTTTTTTTTTTTTTTTTTTTTTTTTTTTTTTTTTTTTTTTTTTTTTTTTTTTTTTTTTTTTTTTTTTTTTTTTTTTTTTTTTTTTTTTTTTTTTTTTTTTTTTTTTTTTTTTTTTTTTTTTTTTTTTTTTTTTTTTTTTTTTTTTTTTTTTTTTTTTTTTTTTTTTTTTTTTTTTTTTTTTTTTTTTTTTTTTTTTTTTTTTTTTTTTTTTTTTTTTTTTTTTTTTTTTTTTTTTTTTTTTTTTTTTTTTTTTTTTTTTTTTTTTTTTTTTTTTTTTTTTTTTTTTTTTTTTTTTTTTTTTTTTTTTTTTTTTTTTTTTTTTTTTTTTTTTTTTTTTTTTTTTTTTTTTTTTTTTTTTTTTTTTTTTTTTTTTTTTTTTTTTTTTTTTTTTTTTTTTTTTTTTTTTTTTTTTTTTTTTTTTTTTTTTTTTTTTTTTTTTTTTTTTTTTTTTTTTTTTTTTTTTTTTTTTTTTTTTTTTTTTTTTTTTTTTTTTTTTTTTTTTTTTTTTTTTTTTTTTTTTTTTTTTTTTTTTTTTTTTTTTTTTTTTTTTTTTTTTTTTTTTTTTTTTTTTTTTTTTTTTTTTTTTTTTTTTTTTTTTTTTTTTTTTTTTTTTTTTTTTTTTTTTTTTTTTTTTTTTTTTTTTTTTTTTTTTTTTTTTTTTTTTTTTTTTTTTTTTTTTTTTTTTTTTTTTTTTTTTTTTTTTTTTTTTTTTTTTTTTTTTTTTTTTTTTTTTTTTTTTTTTTTTTTTTTTTTTTTTTTTTTTTTTTTTTTTTTTTTTTTTTTTTTTTTTTTTTTTTTTTTTTTTTTTTTTTTTTTTTTTTTTTTTTTTTTTTTTTTTTTTTTTTTTTTTTTTTTTTTTTTTTTTTTTTTTTTTTTTTTTTTTTTTTTTTTTTTTTTTTTTTTTTTTTTTTTTTTTTTTTTTTTTTTTTTTTTTTTTTTTTTTTTTTTTTTTTTTTTTTTTTTTTTTTTTTTTTTTTTTTTTTTTTTTTTTTTTTTTTTTTTTTTTTTTTTTTTTTTTTTTTTTTTTTTTTTTTTTTTTTTTTTTTTTTTTTTTTTTTTTTTTTTTTTTTTTTTTTTTTTTTTTTTTTTTTTTTTTTTTTTTTTTTTTTTTTTTTTTTTTTTTTTTTTTTTTTTTTTTTTTTTTTTTTTTTTTTTTTTTTTTTTTTTTTTTTTTTTTTTTTTTTTTTTTTTTTTTTTTTTTTTTTTTTTTTTTTTTTTTTTTTTTTTTTTTTTTTTTTTTTTTTTTTTTTTTTTTTTTTTTTTTTTTTTTTTTTTTTTTTTTTTTTTTTTTTTTTTTTTTTTTTTTTTTTTTTTTTTTTTTTTTTTTTTTTTTTTTTTTTTTTTTTTTTTTTTTTTTTTTTTTTTTTTTTTTTTTTTTTTTTTTTTTTTTTTTTTTTTTTTTTTTTTTTTTTTTTTTTTTTTTTTTTTTTTTTTTTTTTTTTTTTTTTTTTTTTTTTTTTTTTTTTTTTTTTTTTTTTTTTTTTTTTTTTTTTTTTTTTTTTTTTTTTTTTTTTTTTTTTTTTTTTTTTTTTTTTTTTTTTTTTTTTTTTTTTTTTTTTTTTTTTTTTTTTTTTTTTTTTTTTTTTTTTTTTTTTTTTTTTTTTTTTTTTTTTTTTTTTTTTTTTTTTTTTTTTTTTTTTTTTTTTTTTTTTTTTTTTTTTTTTTTTTTTTTTTTTTTTTTTTTTTTTTTTTTTTTTTTTTTTTTTTTTTTTTTTTTTTTTTTTTTTTTTTTTTTTTTTTTTTTTTTTTTTTTTTTTTTTTTTTTTTTTTTTTTTTTTTTTTTTTTTTTTTTTTTTTTTTTTTTTTTTTTTTTTTTTTTTTTTTTTTTTTTTTTTTTTTTTTTTTTTTTTTTTTTTTTTTTTTTTTTTTTTTTTTTTTTTTTTTTTTTTTTTTTTTTTTTTTTTTTTTTTTTTTTTTTTTTTTTTTTTTTTTTTTTTTTTTTTTTTTTTTTTTTTTTTTTTTTTTTTTTTTTTTTTTTTTTTTTTTTTTTTTTTTTTTTTTTTTTTTTTTTTTTTTTTTTTTTTTTTTTTTTTTTTTTTTTTTTTTTTTTTTTTTTTTTTTTTTTTTTTTTTTTTTTTTTTTTTTTTTTTTTTTTTTTTTTTTTTTTTTTTTTTTTTTTTTTTTTTTTTTTTTTTTTTTTTTTTTTTTTTTTTTTTTTTTTTTTTTTTTTTTTTTTTTTTTTTTTTTTTTTTTTTTTTTTTTTTTTTTTTTTTTTTTTTTTTTTTTTTTTTTTTTTTTTTTTTTTTTTTTTTTTTTTTTTTTTTTTTTTTTTTTTTTTTTTTTTTTTTTTTTTTTTTTTTTTTTTTTTTTTTTTTTTTTTTTTTTTTTTTTTTTTTTTTTTTTTTTTTTTTTTTTTTTTTTTTTTTTTTTTTTTTTTTTTTTTTTTTTTTTTTTTTTTTTTTTTTTTTTTTTTTTTTTTTTTTTTTTTTTTTTTTTTTTTTTTTTTTTTTTTTTTTTTTTTTTTTTTTTTTTTTTTTTTTTTTTTTTTTTTTTTTTTTTTTTTTTTTTTTTTTTTTTTTTTTTTTTTTTTTTTTTTTTTTTTTTTTTTTTTTTTTTTTTTTTTTTTTTTTTTTTTTTTTTTTTTTTTTTTTTTTTTTTTTTTTTTTTTTTTTTTTTTTTTTTTTTTTTTTTTTTTTTTTTTTTTTTTTTTTTTTTTTTTTTTTTTTTTTTTTTTTTTTTTTTTTTTTTTTTTTTTTTTTTTTTTTTTTTTTTTTTTTTTTTTTTTTTTTTTTTTTTTTTTTTTTTTTTTTTTTTTTTTTTTTTTTTTTTTTTTTTTTTTTTTTTTTTTTTTTTTTTTTTTTTTTTTTTTTTTTTTTTTTTTTTTTTTTTTTTTTTTTTTTTTTTTTTTTTTTTTTTTTTTTTTTTTTTTTTTTTTTTTTTTTTTTTTTTTTTTTTTTTTTTTTTTTTTTTTTTTTTTTTTTTTTTTTTTTTTTTTTTTTTTTTTTTTTTTTTTTTTTTTTTTTTTTTTTTTTTTTTTTTTTTTTTTTTTTTTTTTTTTTTTTTTTTTTTTTTTTTTTTTTTTTTTTTTTTTTTTTTTTTTTTTTTTTTTTTTTTTTTTTTTTTTTTTTTTTTTTTTTTTTTTTTTTTTTTTTTTTTTTTTTTTTTTTTTTTTTTTTTTTTTTTTTTTTTTTTTTTTTTTTTTTTTTTTTTTTTTTTTTTTTTTTTTTTTTTTTTTTTTTTTTTTTTTTTTTTTTTTTTTTTTTTTTTTTTTTTTTTTTTTTTTTTTTTTTTTTTTTTTTTTTTTTTTTTTTTTTTTTTTTTTTTTTTTTTTTTTTTTTTTTTTTTTTTTTTTTTTTTTTTTTTTTTTTTTTTTTTTTTTTTTTTTTTTTTTTTTTTTTTTTTTTTTTTTTTTTTTTTTTTTTTTTTTTTTTTTTTTTTTTTTTTTTTTTTTTTTTTTTTTTTTTTTTTTTTTTTTTTTTTTTTTTTTTTTTTTTTTTTTTTTTTTTTTTTTTTTTTTTTTTTTTTTTTTTTTTTTTTTTTTTTTTTTTTTTTTTTTTTTTTTTTTTTTTTTTTTTTTTTTTTTTTTTTTTTTTTTTTTTTTTTTTTTTTTTTTTTTTTTTTTTTTTTTTTTTTTTTTTTTTTTTTTTTTTTTTTTTTTTTTTTTTTTTTTTTTTTTTTTTTTTTTTTTTTTTTTTTTTTTTTTTTTTTTTTTTTTTTTTTTTTTTTTTTTTTTTTTTTTTTTTTTTTTTTTTTTTTTTTTTTTTTTTTTTTTTTTTTTTTTTTTTTTTTTTTTTTTTTTTTTTTTTTTTTTTTTTTTTTTTTTTTTTTTTTTTTTTTTTTTTTTTTTTTTTTTTTTTTTTTTTTTTTTTTTTTTTTTTTTTTTTTTTTTTTTTTTTTTTTTTTTTTTTTTTTTTTTTTTTTTTTTTTTTTTTTTTTTTTTTTTTTTTTTTTTTTTTTTTTTTTTTTTTTTTTTTTTTTTTTTTTTTTTTTTTTTTTTTTTTTTTTTTTTTTTTTTTTTTTTTTTTTTTTTTTTTTTTTTTTTTTTTTTTTTTTTTTTTTTTTTTTTTTTTTTTTTTTTTTTTTTTTTTTTTTTTTTTTTTTTTTTTTTTTTTTTTTTTTTTTTTTTTTTTTTTTTTTTTTTTTTTTTTTTTTTTTTTTTTTTTTTTTTTTTTTTTTTTTTTTTTTTTTTTTTTTTTTTTTTTTTTTTTTTTTTTTTTTTTTTTTTTTTTTTTTTTTTTTTTTTTTTTTTTTTTTTTTTTTTTTTTTTTTTTTTTTTTTTTTTTTTTTTTTTTTTTTTTTTTTTTTTTTTTTTTTTTTTTTTTTTTTTTTTTTTTTTTTTTTTTTTTTTTTTTTTTTTTTTTTTTTTTTTTTTTTTTTTTTTTTTTTTTTTTTTTTTTTTTTTTTTTTTTTTTTTTTTTTTTTTTTTTTTTTTTTTTTTTTTTTTTTTTTTTTTTTTTTTTTTTTTTTTTTTTTTTTTTTTTTTTTTTTTTTTTTTTTTTTTTTTTTTTTTTTTTTTTTTTTTTTTTTTTTTTTTTTTTTTTTTTTTTTTTTTTTTTTTTTTTTTTTTTTTTTTTTTTTTTTTTTTTTTTTTTTTTTTTTTTTTTTTTTTTTTTTTTTTTTTTTTTTTTTTTTTTTTTTTTTTTTTTTTTTTTTTTTTTTTTTTTTTTTTTTTTTTTTTTTTTTTTTTTTTTTTTTTTTTTTTTTTTTTTTTTTTTTTTTTTTTTTTTTTTTTTTTTTTTTTTTTTTTTTTTTTTTTTTTTTTTTTTTTTTTTTTTTTTTTTTTTTTTTTTTTTTTTTTTTTTTTTTTTTTTTTTTTTTTTTTTTTTTTTTTTTTTTTTTTTTTTTTTTTTTTTTTTTTTTTTTTTTTTTTTTTTTTTTTTTTTTTTTTTTTTTTTTTTTTTTTTTTTTTTTTTTTTTTTTTTTTTTTTTTTTTTTTTTTTTTTTTTTTTTTTTTTTTTTTTTTTTTTTTTTTTTTTTTTTTTTTTTTTTTTTTTTTTTTTTTTTTTTTTTTTTTTTTTTTTTTTTTTTTTTTTTTTTTTTTTTTTTTTTTTTTTTTTTTTTTTTTTTTTTTTTTTTTTTTTTTTTTTTTTTTTTTTTTTTTTTTTTTTTTTTTTTTTTTTTTTTTTTTTTTTTTTTTTTTTTTTTTTTTTTTTTTTTTTTTTTTTTTTTTTTTTTTTTTTTTTTTTTTTTTTTTTTTTTTTTTTTTTTTTTTTTTTTTTTTTTTTTTTTTTTTTTTTTTTTTTTTTTTTTTTTTTTTTTTTTTTTTTTTTTTTTTTTTTTTTTTTTTTTTTTTTTTTTTTTTTTTTTTTTTTTTTTTTTTTTTTTTTTTTTTTTTTTTTTTTTTTTTTTTTTTTTTTTTTTTTTTTTTTTTTTTTTTTTTTTTTTTTTTTTTTTTTTTTTTTTTTTTTTTTTTTTTTTTTTTTTTTTTTTTTTTTTTTTTTTTTTTTTTTTTTTTTTTTTTTTTTTTTTTTTTTTTTTTTTTTTTTTTTTTTTTTTTTTTTTTTTTTTTTTTTTTTTTTTTTTTTTTTTTTTTTTTTTTTTTTTTTTTTTTTTTTTTTTTTTTTTTTTTTTTTTTTTTTTTTTTTTTTTTTTTTTTTTTTTTTTTTTTTTTTTTTTTTTTTTTTTTTTTTTTTTTTTTTTTTTTTTTTTTTTTTTTTTTTTTTTTTTTTTTTTTTTTTTTTTTTTTTTTTTTTTTTTTTTTTTTTTTTTTTTTTTTTTTTTTTTTTTTTTTTTTTTTTTTTTTTTTTTTTTTTTTTTTTTTTTTTTTTTTTTTTTTTTTTTTTTTTTTTTTTTTTTTTTTTTTTTTTTTTTTTTTTTTTTTTTTTTTTTTTTTTTTTTTTTTTTTTTTTTTTTTTTTTTTTTTTTTTTTTTTTTTTTTTTTTTTTTTTTTTTTTTTTTTTTTTTTTTTTTTTTTTTTTTTTTTTTTTTTTTTTTTTTTTTTTTTTTTTTTTTTTTTTTTTTTTTTTTTTTTTTTTTTTTTTTTTTTTTTTTTTTTTTTTTTTTTTTTTTTTTTTTTTTTTTTTTTTTTTTTTTTTTTTTTTTTTTTTTTTTTTTTTTTTTTTTTTTTTTTTTTTTTTTTTTTTTTTTTTTTTTTTTTTTTTTTTT
>JAJQQW010001173.1:0-17205 GCA_025583905.1 Ia io | reverse complement strand
GGAGGGGCTTGGGGTGGGGGGTGGTTGAGGTAGAAATGTGGCCCCCCGAAGGACCCTTGCCCCCTTGTGGGCCCGACCCTGCAGCTTCCGTGAACCCACAGTTTTTCCTTTCCAAGGGTGGCATTGATTTTTTGGTGCAACTGGTCCCCCCAATTTCTTAATAGCAGTGTGGGAACTTGAACAAGGATCATAAAACCTTTTTTTTCTCACAAAAAAAAAGGTAGGAGGGACCACAACAAAACACAACGATGTGGGGGCGCCAAAGAAGGGGGACCATATGGAGGATAAGAAAATAGGGGATGTTGTTTACTTTTGTCGCCTGGTGGGGGGGAACTAATTCAGCCATAGGGATACAGGGCAAAAAATTCAAAAATGGGGGGCCAACAAAATAATTAAAAATGGGGCTAAATCCCTTTCATTTCCCCCAAATTAAAAGTCCAAGACACAATGAGGGAAAACTTTTCCTAACCTAATACCAATTTTTTTACCCTGAATAATTAGTGGACCAATATGCAAATTGGGGACATGCCATACCCTCCGGACCACGAGGTAACAAATGCCCCCAGAACACACTTCCTTGTTTTTCTCACTTGTGTGGGGGTTACCCCCAAAGGGGGGAAGGTATTGGTTTAAATTAACACCAAGGTAACCCCAAAGTATAATTTATTAGTGGACATTGGCCAACTTTATCTTGTCCAAACCTTGTTTTTCAATTGTAGTAATTACAAGAGGGCCACATTAAAGCCACAAGGCTTTTTCCCCCTTTTTCCCCTTTGAATAAACACAAAATTTCCTTTTAAAAGACATGCTTAGGAACCCTTTTTATTTTCCAGAACTATAAAGTATTACCTTGGCAAACAAAGTTTTCCCTTTAAATGTTTTGTTTTATTTATTGGGTCCACTTCCCCCTTAAAAACTGAATAGGTTTTGGTTGTTTGGATGGCAAAAATGAAGGCATCTGAAAAGTGGTTTTAAATTGGGTAAAACTTGCCCCCGCTTGGTATACAATTGGGGGAAACCCAAGAATGAAATTTTTTTTTATTTTTTTTTTTTTAAAACAGGTTTTAGGGGCCCTTGCCATTAGCTCCAAAAAGCCCCCCCCCAGAAAAACCCCCCAAAAACACCCAAAAAAATTGTTTTTTCATTTTTATTTGAAAAGGCTAGGGAGGAAAACAAAAAAGAAATCCAAAAGAATTGAAAATTTTTTTTTTTTTCCCCATTTAGAGAAAACCTGGCCTTTTTTGGGGATAAGCTGAAAATGAAAACAATCCAAAAACGTTTACAGCTGTTTTTCACCTATTTAGAATGGTGTGGGATTTATAAACTTTGGGAGAACCCCCCATGGGGCCCCCCCCATTTTGCGTGTTTATTTTTAGCCAAAAAGACAAAGCAGAAATGGAGCTGGGCTCTATTTTTGAATAAAATTAAGCCCACCATAAAACTGGGGGGTTTTGCCAAGGAGTGGAAAAATCCCCCCCGAGGACCTAGATCCTCCCCCTCTTCCCAATATTCCCTGGGGGGTTCCCTTGGAGTTTTTTGGGCTTTTAGACCCTTCCTCTTCTTCCTGACTATCAACCCCCTAAAACCCCCACCCCAACTAGAGCCCTTCGTACAATGATTTCCCTCGCCTGTTGGAGGGGACAAGATTTTTTTTTTCTCCTCATGCACTGGGCTCACCGTGGTTAAGCATAACCCAATTGTTAATAGAGTGGCCTAACAGAAAAATGTTTTAGAAAAAGAGAGTTTTTTTAAACGTTGGAACTGGGATGTATGGCCTTGCATTGCATGGGCATCCGACTTAGCCGCCGCCAGACACCGCCCGTCACGCTAACTTTTTTACGGTATATCCCTATTCTTATAGAAAATCCTGTCGTGGGGTCTGTATAATGTTCTCCATTTTTTAAATAACCCTTTATTTTGTAAACAAAAGATTCCCAACGTGATGTTTTTATGTTTAACCAGCAAGAAGTCTCCCCTCCCCCCCCCCCCTGAGCTCCCCTGGCCAAACCTGGACCCTAATCTTATTTAACTTTAAACAGCGAATCTTAGAACATGGCCAGTCCCCCCCTATATTTTTTATTGGATCTTCCTTCAGAAAGGAGGAAGGGTGAGGGGAGGAGAGTTAGAAAATCTCATCATATTGCTCCTTTAGGTACCCATTTTTAAAAAAACCCTCATGGGAATACGTGCGCTATTTTACTTTTCTGTTCTGCCCCCCTATTATGGGGGACTTGAGCCCCCTAGCTGATAGGCCCCTCCTGCCCTGAAAAGTTAAAAAACTATGTCCCCTGGTTATATTACCCCTTTTTCCTCCCCCCCTCTAAAATGAGGTCTATTCTTTTTTTCCTGCCTCCCCCCTCGCTCCCAACATTTTAAGACTTTGTTTTTTTCATTTTTCTGGTTGGAAAATTAGACCAGGTTTTTTTTCTTTTTATATACCTTTTATGTTTATGCTTTTTCATAGTTTGGGTATTTTAGGGGATGCATTTATTCCCCCGCGCTCTTTGGCTCCTTGAGCGAATTAGTTTAAATAATCCTTTTTCTTTAAAAATGTATGTTGGAATTAAGTTCTTCCTCCTGGCCCTTTATATAAAGAATGAAAGGCCCTGGTGCCAATGAAAATTTTACATGCAACAGGGGGGGGGCCAGGGACCAGTTCCCCCCTCAAGCCCGGCCCACTGGCCGGGGCCCCCGCTTTCCCCCCCCTTTCCGTAGTCCCCATTGGGAATCCCCTTGTGGGGTAACATGTTCCACCCCCCCCCCCCCCTTGCTGGCTTTAGGCCCCCAATGAATGTAAACCTAAATCCAGGACAGCCCCAGCAATACCCCTCCTTTTGTGGCCAAGTGTGAGCGTCCTTCACAGAGTCCACAAGACACCCACTCAATGACAGAACCTTTACTTCCCACCTGCAGCGGAAAAAGTGGGAGAGGCCGCTCCCACCCCCCCCCCTGCCCAATTTGTGCCTTGCCCAGAGGTATTTTATAACCCTTAACCCAATAAGGTTGGTTTTTTATGTATAGGCAAAAAAAACCTTGGCTAGCCATCAATGAATTTTTTAACCCATTTAAAGGAGTTGGTTTTTTCTTTTTTTATTTGTATAGTCCTGGTAATTTTTTGAATTGATTTTTTAGAATAGAAAGAAAAGAAGAGTACAGAGATAGAGAGAAGGAAGAACATAAAGAGAGTATTAGTATTATATGTTGATTTATAAGACCAAGAAGACAACCATCAATAGGTATAACCCCTCCACTAAAAGCAACCCCTTTAAACCCCATTGAAGGTTTTTTCTTTCCATCCAATCCATGGTAATTGTGGCCCCCAACACCTCCAGGAAGGCCCCCTCCCTCCAAGGGCAACTATGTAATGGGGTGAAAACTGACTCTTATGCAACACTAGCCCCACAATAAGGGCCTTCCACTCCAAGTTTTTACCCACAAACAAATATCTCATACATCATCATTCACTTCTACCCCATGTGGTTTGTGGTCCCAATATGTGGCCAAGGGTTGTGCCCATGTTACCCAACCAAAAATGTGCAACATCCCTCCTAACCCCTACGCACCCACCTCTCCCCACCTGGGAATGTTGTCTGGGTGGTGTGTGGTGTGTTGGGTGTTTGTGTGTTGTGTTGGGTTGTTGAACTAAACCCCTAGAAACCCCCTCTAGAAATTTTTTTTTCCTCCCCTTCTTTTTAAAGGACTTTTTCAACATTCCTTCCCGCCTTGTTTTACCCCTCTTGATCCCTCCCCACTTTGCCTTAATACCCCATTCCTCCTCTCCCCTTTCCCCTCTTCCGCACTTTCCTTTCCCCCCCCTTCTTCCACTTTTTTAACTTCCATTTTCCTGCCTCATCAGGCAATCATTTTCTTATGGATGCTTTCCATACCCCCCCTCTATTTTCACCTCCCCATGGGGATCTAACTAATGGGCCCCTTCCTTACTCCTGTTTTTTCTTAAACCATACCATACCCAACTTGGGTACGTAATCCAACCCCCAATTTTCTTTTTACAACCTTAATCAACCCCAATTTTCCCGTCCGGATTTCTAACAAAGGTAATCTTTTAAAAATCTCTGATTCTTTGACCCAGTCTCCCAATGGCAATTAACCCTCTTTCTCTTTTCCTCTCACTAACTCCTCAGGCCCCCCAATCTCTCTTTCCATTCCTCAACACCAAGGATCGAAACTCTCCTCTCCAATCTACCAACCACAGGCTTTAATATTCGCAATCGCAAAAAAGGAAAAGGCCTGGAAAAATCCAAGAAAACCAAAGGGAAATCCTTAATAACAACCTTTCGCCAGGCAAGGTTTAAAAAAAATCTCAGAAACCAGGCCTCATGTCCTGTGCTCAGATATAAACCCCCCCCCAATATATTTAAAAACCCCTCCCCAAAGCAGCTAAAATATGGAATTCCCTCCCCACCCCCAGCTTTACTCCACATCAACACACCCGATGTCCAAATAGGAAACACTCCAATCCCCGGGCCCACAACCCAGAGGTAACCTTCCCTTTCATTCCCACCAATTACTCCATCCCCCCACTCCTGTTACCATCCCACTTGCTCTTACAGGCCCCAGGGCTGTACCACCCCTCCACCCACTGGACAACCCCCGTCCAATCTACCACTGCTCTCCCAAACCAAAAAACCAAACCCTCTATACTCCAGTGTATATCCTCACCTAGGCCATATTTCCCCTCCAAAAACCCACCCCCCCCTTCTAACGCCCCTTTTTTGAAAACCTAAACCCCCGTGCAAGTCCCCGCTAATAGCCAATCAATCAACAGGTCTTCCCTCCCACTAATTTTAATCCAGCAAACATATTGGGGCCCCTCCATAAAACGGACCAAGGGATCCTCCCAAAAAATCCACATCTAATCCCCCCATCCCGAGCATTTAAGTTCCCATTTCAAAATCCATCAAAAAGGGACCACCCCCAACCTTATTACCATTATCCCAACCAAAATCCCCCCCCCCATTATGTAAAAGGGGAAAATGGAATCCAAATAAAGACAAAAGGAAAAGACACCTATCCCCAATCATTTAGGATCACAAAAAATTTCCAATTCCACCAACATTAGAAACCCCCCCCAATCCTCGCCCCCACCTACCCTCCCCCAAAAAAAAAAGAAAAATACCCCCCAACCCAAAAAAAAAAAAAAAAATAAAACAAAGGAAGTCACCTCAAACCCCAGTAACGGGAACGTAACCCAACTAAAAGAAATTCCCGCTAAATTGTTTCTATGTAAAAATCAAAACCCCAATAGGTTAAAAAAACGAAACAGGAAAATATCAAAAGCCGACCCTCTCATTCCCTCTAAAAAAAACATTTCCCCCAAATTCCCGGCCCTGAAACCCCCCCCCTTGTTGTTCGGGGGGCAAATTAAAAACCGGCCTATCGTACCAAAAATAAATTAATGATTAAAGCCCCCCCCCCCCCTGGCTGGGGTCGCCCTTCTGGTCCATAAATAAATCAAAAACCTTGTACAAAAAAAACATAACCCCCAAAAAACCCGGGTGAAAAACCATAAACAGCATTGGGAAAAATGTGGTTGTGTTCTGCCCCCCACATAAATTTCCCCCCCCTTGAACCAATAACATAAAACGCCATACCCCCCACACTAAGACCCGCAAATCCAAACCCCCTACAAATTCCCCCACCCCCCAATTGTGTGTGAACATCCCTGAAAATCAATCCCTCAAAACCGTTAACTTTCCCCCCAAAATGAACCCCCAAGGGGGGGGGGGACTTCAGTGGAAACATTAATCTAGTGTTTGTTTTGGAAGCTATGTTCCCCCCCCCCCACCCCCCCAAAAAGTAAAATATCCCTCCAAGGTACCCAAAAATATGGGGTACCAAGGGATTTTACCCCCACAGCCTAATCCTGTGTCTTGTAAAACCCAAATCCCTTAAAAAGTACATGAAATATACCCTATTTCTCTGGGTTTGGGAAATTCACCCCATCATTACCCAAACAATCCCCACTACATCCACCACACAACCCCCAAAAAATGGGTACAAAGTGCACCCCACACCTCCCTTCCCAATTCAAAATAAATCAAGCCCCAAAATCCACCCTATAACTTGAAGTCAAACCATGGTCATGGGTTTCACCCCCCCTTATATTCCCCATTAAAACCTTTATACCTTAAATTTTTATCAATATACCCTTCACCCCCCTATAATTCCTTCCTCCGTTCCCCACCTATAGTTACAATTATTGTAACAATACATTAGTTAAAAAAACCCGTTAACCTTTAATTTAATATCTAAATTAACAACTCACTCCAAATTAAATAAACCACCCTCCTTTAAATTTTTTTAACTAGTGAATCACAAAAAATTTTTATATTTAAAAACCAAAAAAGTCCCAACAACAACATTATAAAAATTATAAACCTTACTTAAAACAAATATTACCATTTTCCCCTGTATTCACCAAAACAAATTTTATTTTTGTCAAAAATACATTTTCTTACTCAAATAATTCCAAAACCAACCCCCATCCCCAACTATACACAAAAAAACAAAGAAAAAACACTTAAATAGCAATTGGAAATCCAACATCCCCCCACCTAATACCCCCAACCAAAACTAATGAAAATTAATTTACCATACACAATTAAACCCCTGGGGCTTTTCATATCATTTAACCATTACACTACTTCTACCAAAACCCAATTCCCCCCCCCCCTTTCCAAACAACAAATAAATAAAACCCTCCCTAAAACACAACCAACCCAAAAATACCCCACATTAATACCAAACTATTTTACCCCCGAAACTTTATATTTTTCCCCGAAAAACCCTCATTAACCAAATAAACCCACATTCCAAACACAATCCCCCAAACCAACCCAAAAAATTAAAAAAGTTTTCATTTAAAACCCATCCAAACCTTCCCCCCACAAAAACACCTTTCTGCCCCCTTTAAGACTCAAAATAACAATAACATTCCCCCCTCCCTTATAAAAACAAACCCCCGGTTCAAAGGAAAAAAAATTTTCTACAAAACTTTATAAAATTTCCAAAAAATAAAAAAAAAAAAAATTCCAACAAAACAAAAATACAACATAATAAAACCAGGGGTAACTTTACCCTTAAAAAACAAAATTTCCCAAAAAAAAAAACTTTGAAGGGGCCCAAACCCCAACAACCTTCCCACCCCCCCCCCTAAAACAAAACCCGCACCACCCCCCAAATCACCCCCAATTCCCCCCCCAAAAATTTCCCCCCCATAAATTCCCAAACCCTCTACTTCTCCCCCCATACCAAACAAAAAAGGGTTAAAAAAATCCTGCACAAACCTTCCTATCCCTCAAATCCATTTCCCCCCTCACCCTCAAACCACCCTCCCCCCCACATTTACCCCCCCCCAGAATTCAACATATTCCCCCACCCCCCCCCTATGTCAGCTTACCCCCCCTCAATACCATTAAATACCCTTTCCACCACCCCCCCACCAAAAAAAAATACTAAAAATTAATAAAAAAAACTTGGGTAAAAACCAAACAAACCGCAACCTTTTTATAAAAACAAACCATCCCCCACCCCCCCCCACCCATCCCCACTTCATCCTTTTCCCCCCAGTCCCCCCTCCAAAAAACCCACAAACAACCCACACCCCCACAGGGGACCAAATCACACAACACTCATTAAACATAACACAAACACACCCCCCCCATTGCCCACAAGCCCACCCAAAACCAAAACTTAAAACCCAACAAAAACCTTTAACATTTCCTCCACCCCTAACCTTCCTTTCCACTTCCCCTTTATATTGAAATCTGATTATTCAATCCCCTTTTCATCAACAATCCTTCCCCCACATACTTTTCCTTTCTCCCACCCCCTGGAAACCACCCTAAATACCAACACCCCCTTTCCAACATAATTCACCCCCCAAACCAAAAATACCCCCACCCTTCCCCCACCAGAAACTTTAAAACAGAAAAACCCTTTTATTATTCCCCCATTTTTTCCCACCTTTAAACCAACAAACAAAAATTTAACTAAAAAATCCCCCAAAACCAAAAAAAAAACTTTCAAAGAAACCCCACCAATACTACTCAACAACACCCAAATATCCCTAATAACCCCCCAAAATTTCAAATCCCCCAATTTTCATCTTCTTTTCCCCCAAAAAAAATTATTTAAACAACCAAAATACTTTTTGTTTTTTTTCATATAAAAGGGAACAAAAAACCTTTTTTTCCTTTTTTATCTTCTCTATTCCTTTAACCAATTTTTTTCATAAAAATTATTCATTGGTTTAAACCCCCATTCAATATTTTACCCCCCCCCTATAAAAAATCACCCTTTATATAAACCCTACCCCCCCCCAAACTATTATAACCAAACCCCCAAAAATTCCCACCAACCCTTACCCACCCAAAAACCATCCTCCCCAAAACCCTTAAATCCCCCCCCCCCCAAAATCACCAATCTCAATATAAAACAGGCCCCCACTTTTAAATAAAATCCAAAAATCCTTTCTTATTTCCAAATTCCCCCCCCTTTTTTCAGTTATTTTTAATTTATCCCCCCCCTTTTTACAATCAATTTTTTTTTTTTATTCATTTTTTTCCCCCCGATAAATTCCCCATAAAAAACCCTTATTTTAAATCCCCCCCCCCCCCCTTTCCTCAATTTTTTTTTAATATCCCCCCCCCCCTACAATATTTAGCCAAACAATTTACCCCCTATATCATAATAACTATAAAATTCCCTTCCCACCCCCAAATCCCCCCACTTAATAACCCTAATTTTATTTCCTTAAAATAATTTTTAACAAAAAACCAAAAAAAAAAAAAAACAAAAATAAAATAAAACATATTTTAAAACCCCAAAATCCAAAACTCCCCCTTTGAAAAAAATACCTAAACCCCACATTACCTTTCACACCCCCCCAAAAATCCCCCCCAAACCCCACCCCTTCCCCAACCCATAAAACATTAAAAAATTATAAAAATAATATTATTCCCCCCCCCCCCACCCTAAACATCCCCACCCCCCAAATTTATACCCCCCTTTTATTTAACATTGTCAAACCCAATTTTACCCCCCCAATCTACAAAGGATACCCCCCTTTTTTTCCCCCCCTAAATAAACAAAATCCCCCCCCCTATACCCCAAATAAATTCCCCAAACCAACCAAACCCCCCCCTCCCCCCCCCCTTAAACCTTAATTTTACCCCATTTCCCCCCCCATAATTTACCCCCCCCCCACCAAGGCCCCCCCCCCCACCCCCCCCAAAAAAATACCCCCCCCCCCCCACCCCCCCCCCCCCCCCCCCCCCCCCCCCCCTCCCCCCCACCCCCCCCCCACCAAACCCCCCCCGACCTACCAGGACTTCTCCCCCCCCCCTCCATTAACCCCCCATACACCCCAATATAAAACCCTCCCCCCCCCCCCCAAGTTTACCCCCCCCCCCCAAAGATCACCTATACCCCCCCCCCCCCAACCCACCCACCCCAAGAACCAAAATTCCCCATTACCACCCCAAACACTTAAACCCCTCCCCCCCACAATTTAAACCCCCCCATCAACATTTAAAAAAACCCCTAACAACCATTACCCCCCCCCCCCCAATAAAATTCCAATCCCCCCCTTAATTTAAAATTACCTTTCCCCCCCCACCCCCAAATACTATTACACCATTTATCCCCCCATTTTTTAACAAACCCCCCCCCCCCCCTTACCCCCCCCCCCCCACTTCCCTCCCCTAAACCCCCTTTCATGGTTAAAACATCCCCCCCCCCCCCCCATTAACAAAAATCCCACCCCCAAAAATCCTTCCCCACCCCCCCCCCCCCCACAAAACCCCAAAAACTCCCAAAAATCACCTAATAATTCCCCCCCCCCCCCCCCCCCCAAAACCCCAAAATTGGAACCCCCCCTTCTTATCCCCGCATAACCCCCCCCAAAATTTTTTTAAACATTCCAAAATGATTATTATATTCCCCCCCACAAAAAAAATCAAAACCCCCCCCAATCCCCCCAAAAATAAAATTCCCCAACCCCCCCCAATTAAAAATTTAATACCCCCCTGAATAAAATTCCCCCCATGTCCCCACCCATCCCCCATATATTTTCCACCCCCCCCCCCAAATTACTTCTCCCCCAAAACAACCCCCCAAAAAAAAAACCCCCCCCAACCCCCCCCCCCCAAGGGGTCCCCCATACCCTCATAAACACTTTTTATTTTGGTCCCCCCACCCCCATCCCCCATCCCCAAATCAAATAAAAATCAACCCCCCCCAAACCCCCCCCTTGATTAAATTCCCCCCTTAAAAATAAAAAAAAAAAAAAACAATTTAAAAAAAAAAAATAAACCCCCCCCAAAAATTCCCCCCCTTAACTTTAAATTTTACAAATTCAAGAAAAACCCCCCCCCCAACCACAAAAATCATTAAAACATTCCCACCAAACACCCTTATAAAAAATTTACATCACACCCCCCCCCTTTCCCCCCTAAAACCCCATCTCAACTCCCCCCCCCCCAAAAAAAATTTCAAATTCAAAAAAAAAACAATTCCTCCACCCCCCCCAAACAAAAAAAAAAAAACCAAAAAATCAAAAAATAAATGGAACCCCTTACCCCCCCCCATTCACAATAAATTCAAAACAACAACCCACACATAAAAAAAACCCCAAACCCAAAAAACTATTATTCACAAAAAAAAAAATCCCCCCCCCAACCACATTTCCCATAATTTATACACAAAAAAAAAAAAAATTCCCCATACCCTCCCCCAACCCTACCCCCCCCCCATTCCCAACCCCCCCCCAAAAACATTCACCCCCTTTCAACACGAAATTAAAACATAATAGGGAAATAAACCCCCCATAAAATGTAAAAACATTCAAAATAACAAAAAAATAAAACCAAAATAATGCCTACCCCCTTAAAATAAAAATTACCCCCCCCCCCAACCCCCAAAAAAAACAAATAAAATAAAACCCCCCCCCCCAACCAAATTATTAAGTATTTTAAAAATTTATATTCCCCCCCTTTATTTCCCTAAAAAACATCCCCCCAAAAAATTACATCCCCCCACCAAAAAAAATACCCCCCCCAAAAAAAAATAAAAAACCCCCCAAACAAAAAAAACCATACCACCCCACCCCCCCCAAATGGTTAAATTCCCCCCCCCCCCACCAAATTCCCCCAAAAAACCAAATAAAAAACCAAATTTTTAAAAAATTTAAAAAAAACCATTAATCAAAAAACCCCCCAAAAACAATAAATAAAATAAAAAAAAAAAATGGGAAAAAACCACACCCTTTTTTTCCCCACCTGTAAAACCCCCAAAAAAAACCCCACCCCCCCCCCCTACCATTTTTTTATACCCAACCCCCCCCCCCCCATTGTTTCCCCCCCCCCCATAAATAAATCCCAAATTAAAAAAATAAAAAAAAAACCCCCCCAATATAAAACCCCCCCCCCCAATAAACCCCCCCCCCCAACCCCCCCCTATAAAAACCCATACCCCTTCCCCCCCCCCCACCTTCACCCCCCCCCCTATTCCCCCCCCAAAAAACATACCCCCTACCCAAAACCCCCAAAATAAATTCCCAACCCCCTCCACCCCCCTTCCCCCCCCCCCCCCCCCCCACAACCACAACCCCCCCTCCCCCCCCCCAATCAAATTACAAAATTAAAACCCAAAACCCCCCCACCCCCAAACCCCCCAACACCACCAAAAAATATCCCTTTATTAAAACCCCCCCCCCCCCCCCCTCCCCCAACAAAAAAACCCCCCCCAACCCCACCCCCACCCCCAACCCCTTCCCCCATCCCAACCCCCCACCCCACAAAACAAAAAAAACACTTTTTAAAAACCCCCCCAAAAAATTATATTATCCCCCCCCCTAAAAAAACATAAAAAAACATCCCACCCCCCCCCACCCCCCCCCCCCTTAAAAAAAAAACCCCCCCCCAAAAAAAAAAAAACCCCCCCAACAACATCCCCCCCCCCCCCCCCCATCCCCAAAAAACCCCTTTCCCCCCCTTCCCCCTATTTTCCCCCCCCCAAATCCCCCCCCAAAATTTTACTCCCCCCCCCACCCCCTCCCCCCCCCCCCCCCCCCCCCCCCCAAAAAAAAAAAAAAAAACCCCCCCCCCCCCCACCCCCCCCCCCCCCCCCCCCCCCCCCCCCCCCCCCCCCCCCCCCCCCCCCCCCCCCCCCCCCCCCCCCCCCCCCCCCACCCCCCCCCCCCCCCCCCCCCCCCCCCCCCCCCCCCCCCCCCCCCCCCCCCCCCCCCCCCCCCAAAAAAACCCCCCCCCCCCCCCCCCCACCCAAAAACCCCCCCCCCCCCACCCCCCCCCCCCCCCCCCCCCCCCCCCCCCCCCCCCCCCCCCCCCCCCCCCCCCCCCCCCCCCCCCCCCCCCCCCCCCCCCCAACCCCCCCCCCCCCAAAAAAAAAAAACCCCCCCCCCCCCCCCCCCCCCCCCCCCCCCCCCCCCCCCCCCCCCCCCCCCCCCCCCCCCCCCCCCCCCCCCCCCCCCCCCCCCCCCCCCCCCCCCCCCCCCCCCCCCCCCCCCCCCCCCCCCCCCCCCCCCCCCCCCCCCCCCCCCCCCCCCCCCCCCCCCCCCCCCCCCCCCCCCCCCCCCCCCCCCAACCCCAACCCCCCCCCCCCCCCCCCCCCCCCCCCCCCCCCCCCCCCCCCCCCCCCCCCCCCCCCCCCCCCCCCCCCCCCCCCCCCCCCCCCCCCCCCCCCCCCCCCCCCCCCCCCCCCCCCCCCCCCCCCCCCCCCCCCCCCCCCCCCCCCCCCCCCCCCCCCCCCCCCCCCCCCCCCCCCCCCCCCCCCCCCCCCCCCCCCCCCCCCCCCCCCCCCCCCCCCCCCCCCCCCCCCCCCCCCCCCCCCCCCCCCCCCCCCCCCCCCCCCCCCCCCCCCCCCCCCCCCCCCCCCCCCCCCCCCCCCCCCCCCCCCCCCCCCCCCCCCCCCCCCCCCCCCCCCCCCCCCCCCCCCCCCCCCCCCCCCCCCCCCCCCCCCCCCCCCCCCCCCCCCCCCCCCCCCCCCCCCCCCCCCCCCCCCCCCCCCCCCCCCCCCCCCCCCCCCCCCCCCCCCCCCCCCCCCCCCCCCCCCCCCCCCCCCCCCCCCCCCCCCCCCCCCCCCCCCCCCCCCCCCCCCCCCCCCCCCCCCCCCCCCCCCCCCAAAAACCCCCCCCCCCCCCCCCCCCCCCCCCCCCCCCCCCCCCCCCCCCCCCCCCCCCCCCCCCCCCCCCCCCCCCCCCCCCCCCCCCCCCCCCCCCCCCCCCCCCCCCCCCCCCCCCCCCCCCCCCCCCCCCCCCCCCCCCCCCCCCCCCCCCCCCCCCCCCCCCCCCCCCCCCCCCCCCCCCCCCCCCCCCCCCCCCCCCCCCCCCCCCCCCCCCCCCCCCCCCCCCCCCCCCCCCCCCCCCCCCCCCCCCCCCCCCCCCCCCCCCCCCCCCCCCCCCCCCCCCCCCCCCCCCCCCCCCCCCCCCCCCCCCCCCCCCCCCCCCCCCCCCCCCCCCCCCCCCCCCCCCCCCCCCCCCCCCCCCCCCCCCCCCCCCCCCCCCCCCCCCCCCCCCCCCCCCCCCCCCCCCCCCCCCCCCCCCCCCCCCCCCCCCCCCCCCCCCCCCCCCCCCCCCCCCCCCCCCCCCCCCCCCCCCCCCCCCCCCCCCCCCCCCCCCCCCCCCCACCCCCCCCCCCCCCCCCCCCCCCCCCCCCCCCCCCCCCCCCCCCCCCCCCCCCCCCCCCCCCCCCCCCCCCCCCCCCCCCCCCCCCCCCCCCCCCCCCCCCCCCCCCCCCCCCCCCCCCCCCCCCCCCCCCCCCCCCCCCCCCCCCCCCCCCCCCCCCCCCCCCCCCCCCCCCCCCCCCCCCCCCCCCCCCCCCCCCCCCCCCCCCCCCCCCCCCCCCCCCCCCCCCCCCCCCCCCCCCCCCCCCCCCCCCCCCCCCCCCCCCCCCCCCCCCCCCCCCCCCCCCCCCCCCCCCCCCCCCCCCCCCCCCCCCCCCCCCCCCCCCCCCCCCCCCCCCCCCCCCCCCCCCCCCCCCCCCCCCCCCCCCCCCCCCCCCCCCCCCCCCCCCCCCCCCCCCCCCCCCCCCCCCCCCCCCCCCCCCCCCCCCCCCCCCCCCCCCCCCCCCCCCCCCCCCCCCCCCCCCCCCCCCACCCCCCCCCCCCCCCCCCCCCCCCCCCCCCCCCCCCCCCCCACCCCCCCCCCCCCCCCCCCCCCCCCCCCCCCCCCCCCCCCCCCCCCCCCCCCCCCCCCCCCCCCCCCCCCCCCCCCCCCCCCCCCCCCCCCCCCCCCCCCCCCCCCCCCCCCCCCCCCCCCCCCCCCCCCCCCCCCCCCCCCCCCCCCCCCCCCCCCCCCCCCCCCCCCCCCCCCCCCCCCCCCCCCCCCCCCCCCCCCCCCCCCCCCCCCCCCCCCCCCCCCCCCCCCCCCCCCCCCCCCCCCCCCCCCCCCCCCCCCCCCCCCCCCCCCCCCCCCCCCCCCCCCCCCCCCCCCCCCCCCCCCCCCCCCCCCCCCCCCCCCCCCCCCCCCCCCCCCCCCCCCCCCCCCCCCCCCCCCCCCCCCCCCCCCCCCCCCCCCCCCCCCCCCCCCCCCCCCCCCCCCCCCCCCCCCCCCCCCCCCCCCCCCCCCCCCCCCCCCCCCCCCCCCCCCCCCCCCCCCCCCCCCCCCCCCCCCCCCCCCCCCCCCCCCCCCCCCCCCCCCCCCCCCCCCCCCCCCCCCCCCCCCCCCCCCCCCCCCCCCCCCCCCCCCCCCCCCCCCCCCCCCCCCCCCCCCCCCCCCCCCCCCCCCCCCCCCCCCCCCCCCCCCCCCCCCCCCCCCCCCCCCCCCCCCCCCCCCCCCCCCCCCCCCCCCCCCCCCCCCCCCCCCCCCCCCCCCCCCCCCCCCCCCCCCCCCCCCCCCCCCCCCCCCCCCCCCCCCCCCCCCCCCCCCCCCCCCCCCCCCCCCCCCCCCCCCCCCCCCCCCCCCCCCCCCCCCCCCCCCCCCCCCCCCCCCCCCCCCCCCCCCCCCCCCCCCCCCCCCCCCCCCCCCCCCCCCCCCCCCCCCCCCCCCCCCCCCCCCCCCCCCCCCCCCCCCCCCCCCCCCCCCCCCCCCCCCCCCCCCCCCCCCCCCCCCCCCCCCCCCCCCCCCCCCCCCCCCCCCCCCCCCCCCCCCCCCCCCCCCCCCCCCCCCCCCCCCCCCCCCCCCCCCCCCCCCCCCCCCCCCCCCCCCCCCCCCCCCCCCCCCCCCCCCCCCCCCCCCCCCCCCCCCCCCCCCCCCCCCCCCCCCCCCCCCCCCCCCCCCCCCCCCCCCCCCCCCCCCCCCCCCCCCCCCCCCCCCCCCCCCCCCCCCCCCCCCCCCCCCCCCCCCCCCCCCCCCCCCCCCCCCCCCCCCCCCCCCCCCCCCCCCCCCCCCCCCCCCCCCCCCCCCCCCCCCCCCCCCCCCCCCCCCCCCCCCCCCCCCCCCCCCCCCCCCCCCCCCCCCCCCCCCCCCCCCCCCCCCCCCCCCCCCCCCCCCCCCCCCCCCCCCCCCCCCCCCCCCCCCCCCCCCCCCCCCCCCCCCCCCCCCCCCCCCCCCCCCCCCCCCCCCCCCCCCCCCCCCCCCCCCCCCCCCCCCCCCCCCCCCCCCCCCCCCCCCCCCCCCCCCCCCCCCCCCCCCCCCCCCCCCCCCCCCCCCCCCCCCCCCCCCCCCCCCCCCCCCCCCCCCCCCCCCCCCCCCCCCCCCCCCCCCCCCCCCCCCCCCCCCCCCCCCCCCCCCCCCCCCCCCCCCCCCCCCCCCCCCCCCCCCCCCCCCCCCCCCCCCCCCCCCCCCCCCCCCCCCCCCCCCCCCCCCCCCCCCCCCCCCCCCCCCCCCCCCCCCCCCCCCCCCCCCCCCCCCCCCCCCCCCCCCCCCCCCCCCCCCCCCCCCCCCCCCCCCCCCCCCCCCCCCCCCCCCCCCCCCCCCCCCCCCCCCCCCCCCCCCCCCCCCCCCCCCCCCCCCCCCCCCCCCCCCCCCCCCCCCCCCCCCCCCCCCCCCCCCCCCCCCCCCCCCCCCCCCCCCCCCCCCCCCCCCCCCCCCCCCCCCCCCCCCCCCCCCCCCCCCCCCCCCCCCCCCCCCCCCCCCCCCCCCCCCCCCCCCCCCCCCCCCCCCCCCCCCCCCCCCCCCCCCCCCCCCCCCCCCCCCCCCCCCCCCCCCCCCCCCCCCCCCCCCCCCCCCCCCCCCCCCCCCCCCCCCCCCCCCCCCCCCCCCCCCCCCCCCCCCCCCCCCCCCCCCCCCCCCCCCCCCCCCCCCCCCCCCCCCCCCCCCCCCCCCCCCCCCCCCCCCCCCCCCCCCCCCCCCCCCCCCCCCCCCCCCCCCCCCCCCCCCCCCCCCCCCCCCCCCCCCCCCCCCCCCCCCCCCCCCCCCCCCCCCCCCCCCCCCCCCCCCCCCCCCCCCCCCCCCCCCCCCCCCCCCCCCCCCCCCCCCCCCCCCCCCCCCCCCCCCCCCCCCCCCCCCCCCCCCCCCCCCCCCCCCCCCCCCCCCCCCCCCCCCCCCCCCCCCCCCCCCCCCCCCCCCCCCCCCCCCCCCCCCCCCCCCCCCCCCCCCCCCCCCCCCCCCCCCCCCCCCCCCCCCCCCCCCCCCCCCCCCCCCCCCCCCCCCCCCCCCCCCCCCCCCCCCCCCCCCCCCCCCCCCCCCCCCCCCCCCCCCCCCCCCCCCCCCCCCCCCCCCCCCCCCCCCCCCCCCCCCCCCCCCCCCCCCCCCCCCCCCCCCCCCCCCCCCCCCCCCCCCCCCCCCCCCCCCCCCCCCCCCCCCCCCCCCCCCCCCCCCCCCCCCCCCCCCCCCCCCCCCCCCCCCCCCCCCCCCCCCCCCCCCCCCCCCCCCCCCCCCCCCCCCCCCCCCCCCCCCCCCCCCCCCCCCCCCCCCCCCCCCCCCCCCCCCCCCCCCCCCCCCCCCCCCCCCCCCCCCCCCCCCCCCCCCCCCCCCCCCCCCCCCCCCCCCCCCCCCCCCCCCCCCCCCCCCCCCCCCCCCCCCCCCCCCCCCCCCCCCCCCCCCCCCCCCCCCCCCCCCCCCCCCCCCCCCCCCCCCCCCCCCCCCCCCCCCCCCCCCCCCCCCCCCCCCCCCCCCCCCCCCCCCCCCCCCCCCCCCCCCCCCCCCCCCCCCCCCCCCCCCCCCCCCCCCCCCCCCCCCCCCCCCCCCCCCCCCCCCCCCCCCCCCCCCCCCCCCCCCCCCCCCCCCCCCCCCCCCCCCCCCCCCCCCCCCCCCCCCCCCCCCCCCCCCCCCCCCCACCCCCCCCA
>JAJQQW010000407.1:30000-35000 GCA_025583905.1 Ia io | reverse complement strand
TTTTTTTTTTTTTTTTTTTTTTTTTTTTTTTTTTTTTTTTTTTTTTTTTTTTTTTTTTTTTTTTTTTTTTTTTTTTTTTTTTTTTTTTTTTTTTTTTTTTTTTTTTTTTTTTTTTTTTTTTTTTTTTTTTTTTTTTTTTTTTTTTTTTTTTTTTTTTTTTTTTTTTTTTTTTTTTTTTTTTTTTTTTTTTTTTTTTTTTTTTTTTTTTTTTTTTTTTTTTTTTTTTTTTTTTTTTTTTTTTTTTTTTTTTTTTTTTTTTTTTTTTTTTTTTTTTTTTTTTTTTTTTTTTTTTTTTTTTTTTTTTTTTTTTTTTTTTTTTTTTTTTTTTTTTTTTTTTTTTTTTTTTTTTTTTTTTTTTTTTTTTTTTTTTTTTTTTTTTTTTTTTTTTTTTTTTTTTTTTTTTTTTTTTTTTTTTTTTTTTTTTTTTTTTTTTTTTTTTTTTTTTTTTTTTTTTTTTTTTTTTTTTTTTTTTTTTTTTTTTTTTTTTTTTTTTTTTTTTTTTTTTTTTTTTTTTTTTTTTTTTTTTTTTTTTTTTTTTTTTTTTTTTTTTTTTTTTTTTTTTTTTTTTTTTTTTTTTTTTTTTTTTTTTTTTTTTTTTTTTTTTTTTTTTTTTTTTTTTTTTTTTTTTTTTTTTTTTTTTTTTTTTTTTTTTTTTTTTTTTTTTTTTTTTTTTTTTTTTTTTTTTTTTTTTTTTTTTTTTTTTTTTTTTTTTTTTTTTTTTTTTTTTTTTTTTTTTTTTTTTTTTTTTTTTTTTTTTTTTTTTTTTTTTTTTTTTTTTTTTTTTTTTTTTTTTTTTTTTTTTTTTTTTTTTTTTTTTTTTTTTTTTTTTTTTTTTTTTTTTTTTTTTTTTTTTTTTTTTTTTTTTTTTTTTTTTTTTTTTTTTTTTTTTTTTTTTTTTTTTTTTTTTTTTTTTTTTTTTTTTTTTTTTTTTTTTTTTTTTTTTTTTTTTTTTTTTTTTTTTTTTTTTTTTTTTTTTTTTTTTTTTTTTTTTTTTTTTTTTTTTTTTTTTTTTTTTTTTTTTTTTTTTTTTTTTTTTTTTTTTTTTTTTTTTTTTTTTTTTTTTTTTTTTTTTTTTTTTTTTTTTTTTTTTTTTTTTTTTTTTTTTTTTTTTTTTTTTTTTTTTTTTTTTTTTTTTTTTTTTTTTTTTTTTTTTTTTTTTTTTTTTTTTTTTTTTTTTTTTTTTTTTTTTTTTTTTTTTTTTTTTTTTTTTTTTTTTTTTTTTTTTTTTTTTTTTTTTTTTTTTTTTTTTTTTTTTTTTTTTTTTTTTTTTTTTTTTTTTTTTTTTTTTTTTTTTTTTTTTTTTTTTTTTTTTTTTTTTTTTTTTTTTTTTTTTTTTTTTTTTTTTTTTTTTTTTTTTTTTTTTTTTTTTTTTTTTTTTTTTTTTTTTTTTTTTTTTTTTTTTTTTTTTTTTTTTTTTTTTTTTTTTTTTTTTTTTTTTTTTTTTTTTTTTTTTTTTTTTTTTTTTTTTTTTTTTTTTTTTTTTTTTTTTTTTTTTTTTTTTTTTTTTTTTTTTTTTTTTTTTTTTTTTTTTTTTTTTTTTTTTTTTTTTTTTTTTTTTTTTTTTTTTTTTTTTTTTTTTTTTTTTTTTTTTTTTTTTTTTTTTTTTTTTTTTTTTTTTTTTTTTTTTTTTTTTTTTTTTGTTTTTTTTTTTTTTTTTGTTTTTTTTTTTTTTTTTTTTTTTTTTTTTTTTTTTTTTTTTTTTTTTTTTTTTTTTTTTTTTTTTTTTTTTTTTTTTTTTTTTTTTTTTTTTTTTTTTTTTTTTTTTTTTTTTTTTTTTTTTTTTTTTTTTTTTTTTTTTTTTTTTTTTTTTTTTTTTTTTTTTTTTTTTTTTTTTTTTTTTTTTTTTTTTTTTTTTTTTTTTTTTTTTTTTTTTTTTTTTTTTTTTTTTTTTTTTTTTTTTTTTTTTTTTTTTTTTTTTTTTTTTTTTTTTTTTTTTTTTTTTTTTTTTTTTTTTTTTTTTTTTTTTTTTTTTTTTTTTTTTTTTTTTTTTTTTTTTTTTTTTTTTTTTTTTTTTTTTTTTTTTTTTTTTTTTTTTTTTTTTTTTTTTTTTTTTTTTTTTTTTTTTTTTTTTTTTTTTTTTTTTTTTTTTTTTTTTTTTTTTTTTTTTTTTTTTTTTTTTTTTTTTTTTTTTTTTTTTTTTTTTTTTTTTTTTTTTTTTTTTTTTTTTTTTTTTTTTTTTTTTTTTTTTTTTTTTTTTTTTTTTTTTTTTTTTTTTTTTTTTTTTTTTTTTTTTTTTTTTTTTTTTTTTTTTTTTTTTTTTTTTTTTTTTTTTTTTTTTTTTTTTTTTTTTTTTTTTTTTTTTTTTTTTTTTTTTTTTTTTTTTTTTTTTTTTTTTTTTTTTTTTTTTTTTTTTTTTTTTTTTTTTTTTTTTTTTTTTTTTTTTTTTTTTTTTTTTTTTTTTTTTTTTTTTTTTTTTTTTTTTTTTTTTTTTTTTTTTTTTTTTTTTTTTTTTTTTTTTTTTTTTTTTTTTTTTTTTTTTTTTTTTTTTTTTTTTTTTTTTTTTTTTTTTTTTTTTTTTTTTTTTTTTTTTTTTTTTTTTTTTTTTTTTTTTTTTTTTTTTTTTTTTTTTTTTTTTTTTTTTTTTTTTTTTTTTTTTTTTTTTTTTTTTTTTTTTTTTTTTTTTTTTTTTTTTTTTTTTTTTTTTTTTTGTTTTTTTTTTTTTTTTTTTTTTTTTTTTTTTTTTTTTTTTTTTTTTTTTTTTTTTTTTTTTTTTTTTTTTTTTTTTTTTTTTTTTTTTTTTTTTTTTTTTTTTTTTTTTTTTTTTTTTTTTTTTTTTTTTTTTTTTTTTTTTTTTTTTTTTTTTTTTTTTTTTTTTTTTTTTTTTTTTTTTTTTTTTTTTTTTTTTTTTTTTTTTTTTTTTTTTTTTTTTTTTTTTTTTTTTTTTTTTTTTTTTTTTTTTTTTTTTTTTTTTTTTTTTTTTTTTTTTTTTTTTTTTTTTTTTTTTTTTTTTTTTTTTTTTTTTTTTTTTTTTTTTTTTTTTTTTTTTTTTTTTTTTTTTTTTTTTTTTTTTTTTTTTTTTTTTTTTTTTTTTTTTTTTTTTTTTTTTTTTTTTTTTTTTTTTTTTTTTTTTTTTTTTTTTTTTTTTTTTTTTTTTTTTTTTTTTTTTTTTTTTTTTTTTTTTTTTTTTTTTTTTTTTTTTTTTTTTTTTTTTTTTTTTTTTTTTTTTTTTTTTTTTTTTTTTTTTTTTTTTTTTTTTTTTTTTTTTTTTTTTTTTTTTTTTTTTTTTTTTTTTTTTTTTTTTTTTTTTTTTTTTTTTTTTTTTTTTTTTTTTTTTTTTTTTTTTTTTTTTTTTTTTTTTTTTTTTTTTTTTTTTTTTTTTTTTTTTTTTTTTTTTTTTTTTTTTTTTTTTTTTTTTTTTTTTTTTTTTTTTTTTTTTTTTTTTTTTTTTTTTTTTTTTTTTTTTTTTTTTTTTTTTTTTTTTTTTTTTTTTTTTTTTTTTTTTTTTTTTTTTTTTTTTTTTTTTTTTTTTTTTTTTTTTTTTTTTTTTTTTTTTTTTTTTTTTTTTTTTTTTTTTTTTTTTTTTTTTTTTTTTTTTTTTTTTTTTTTTTTTTTTTTTTTTTTTTTTTTTTTTTTTTTTTTTTTTTTTTTTTTTTTTTTTTTTTTTTTTTTTTTTTTTTTTTTTTTTTTTTTTTTTTTTTTTTTTTTTTTTTTTTTTTTTTTTTTTTTTTTTTTTTTTTTTTTTTTTTTTTTTTTTTTTTTTTTTTTTTTTTTTTTTTTTTTTTTTTTTTTTTTTTTTTTTTTTTTTTTTTTTTTTTTTTTTTTTTTTTTTTTTTTTTTTTTTTTTTTTTTTTTTTTTTTTTTTTTTTTTTTTTTTTTTTTTTTTTTTTTTTTTTTTTTTTTTTTTTTTTTTTTTTTTTTTTTTTTTTTTTTTTTTTTTTTTTTTTTTTTTTTTTTTTTTTTTTTTTTTTTTTTTTTTTTTTTTTTTTTTTTTTTTTTTTTTTTTTTTTTTTTTTTTTTTTTTTTTTTTTTTTTTTTTTTTTTTTTTTTTTTTTTTTTTTTTTTTTTTTTTTTTTTTTTTTTTTTTTTTTTTTTTTTTTTTTTTTTTTTTTTTTTTTTTTTTTTTTTTTTTTTTTTTTTTTTTTTTTTTTTTTTTTTTTTTTTTTTTTTTTTTTTTTTTTTTTTTTTTTTTTTTTTTTTTTTTTTTTTTTTTTTTTTTTTTTTTTTTTTTTTTTTTTTTTTTTTTTTTTTTTTTTTTTTTTTTTTTTTTTTTTTTTTTTTTTTTTTTTTTTTTTTTTTTTTTTTTTTTTTTTTTTTTTTTTTTTTTTTTTTTTTTTTTTTTTTTTTTTTTTTTTTTTTTTTTTTTTTTTTTTTTTTTTTTTTTTTTTTTTTTTTTTTTTTTTTTTTTTTTTTTTTTTTTTTTTTTTTTTTTTTTTTTTTTTTTTTTTTTTTTTTTTTTTTTTTTTTTTTTTTTTTTTTTTTTTTTTTTTTTTTTTTTTTTTTTTTTTTTTTTTTTTTTTTTTTTTTTTTTTTTTTTTTTTTTTTTTTTTTTTTTTTTTTTTTTTTTTTTTTTTTTTTTTTTTTTTTTTTTTTTTTTTTTTTTTTTTTTTTTTTTTTTTTTTTTTTTTTTTTTTTTTTTTTGTTTTTTTTTTTTTTTTTTTTTTTTTTTTTTTTTTTTTTTTTTTTTTTTTTTTTTTTTTTTTTTTTTTTTTTTTTTTTTTTTTTTTTTTTTTTTTTTTTTTTTTTTTTTTTTTTTTTTTTTTTTTTTTTTTTTTTTTTTTTTTTTTTTTTTTTTTTTTTTTTTTTTTTTTTTTTTTTTTTTTTTTTTTTTTTTTTTTTTTTTTTTTTTTTTTTTTTTTTTTTTTTTTTTTTTTTTTTTTTTTTTTTTTTTTTTTTTTTTTTTTTTTTTTTTTTTTTTTTTTTTTTTTTTTTTTTTTTTTTTTTTTTTTTTTTTTTTTTTTTTTTTTTTTTTTTTTTTTTTTTTTTTTTTTTTTTTTTTTTTTTTTTTTTTTTTTTTTTTTTTTTTTTTTTTTTTTTTTTTTTTTTTTTTTTTTTTTTTTTTT
>JAJQQW010000407.1:0-22500 GCA_025583905.1 Ia io | reverse complement strand
ATTTGCCTAGCTATATATTTATAAAATCAAAAAATATCTAAGTTATTTAAAATTATTTAATTTAACTGTTTTTAAAATAAAATAAAATTTTAATAGGAAAATTAAAATTAAAAAATATGATAATTAATAAAAAAATATAATTCCTATTTAATGAAATCCGTGGCTCCCATAAAAATATGCGTTTTCTTATTATATAGTATTTAATATAAAACCTTCTAAAAAATATTTAATTTAATAATAACATTACCGCATAATATATATTATATATAATATTATATAAAATAAAAATAAATAAGGTATAAAAAAGTTCTATAAATAAACTCCTGTGGGATGTTAGGTAAAAATAAAAATTAATAAAGCGGTAGAAGATTTTATTTAATAATATAGGTAATTAACCCATCAATATTTTAAAAAAATTAAAAATATAATTTTTTTATTTAGAATTAAAGGATAATCCTTGGCGGAATTATAAAAAGTAAAAAATAGTAGATAATATATTTAGTGAAAATTCGCAATTAATAAAATAACGCATAAATTCCCAAATTTAATATTATAAAAAAATTTTTTATAATAAAAAAAAATAATAAATGTAAATATAATAATTTAATTAAAAAAATTTCTATAATTAAATTATAATATTATTACCAGAATAAAAATTTTAATATTATTATAATAAAAATTATATATATTTATAATGCGTTCGGTCCCTCCCGCAATATAAATTATTATTAATACAAAAATAAGAAGCAGCCTTTTAATAAAAAAAAGTATGGTGCAAATTATAAGGTAAAACTACTATAATATATTTATTATTAAATTATTATTTTAATGCCGCCCTAATAAAAAAAAAAAAAATAGGTGGTTAATTATATATTCGGATTAAATAAAATAGAATAATATTATTACCGAGGTCATTAAAAAATTAGAAAATGGAATAATCGGATACAAAAGCTAAAATATCCCTAGTATTAGAAATATATATTTTTCGAAAAAATAAAAATAATTATATTATATTAGCATTAACTCTGTTAATATTAATAAAAATTAAATATATTGTTATAAAAAACTATAAAAATTTTATAGGGCACTTCCCATAAATAAAAGCAGGCTATATGGGAGCAGATGGGGATTTAAATAAAATTTCGCATTTAGAAATTAGAACAAAGGAAAAATTTAATGTGGTTTGGCTTAAAGTATGCTACCTGGGAGGCAGGTCGTGAGGGTGCACTGGTCAGTGGTGCCTGTCGGCGTCCTGGCCAGATCACTCATAAATCTTGCGTTTTTTTTTTTAATCAATCCGCACTCTCGGTGGTCTTCTTTTGACTCCGCAGTTCGACCCCAAACATGGGCGCTGTCAGTCTGCAGCTCGGTCCGGTCCAGAGGCACGAGGCCGGGCCGAGGGAGCGAAGCGCGGAGTGTTGTGCAGGTTTGTTCTGCGGACCAGGAAGTGCCGCGAGAGTGGACAGGGGGGTGACTTGTATCCTGAAATTCCATGCGGATGTGGGTGGTGGGTGAGTCATGAATCCACAGGTCAGCGGAGGGGGAGGCTTTCAGGGCCTGCCTGCTCTCCCGTCATGTGGGGTCCGCATATCGGAGGGATGAGTAGGGTGCTAGAATCCTTTCTGGCCACGGGGTAAATCACTATTGGATCATGGGCTTTCCCGGGGGCCATTGGGCCTGGGAGATAAATTCTGGGGCGCCAGGTTTGGGGCGGCGCTGTGCATACTAGGGGATATTGGGATCGGGAAACTCCGTGTGGGCACGGCATTTGCGAGGAGAGGTGTGTAAATCTCGATTGCGAGTGTGATAGCTGTGTGGGGGGGACGAAAGAGGTGGGGGTTAGTTATGGGGTAGAGAGAGGGGCGTTAAGGGGGTATTGGAGATGACGCGAGGGGGAGCGGGACCGAGGGGAAGACGGGTATTAAGGGGGTGGGGGCGGGGGCGGGAGACCCAGCGGATCCTCTTTGTATGATCTGATCTATGGGGCGGGTTTTCTTCGCAGGGGCGACTGAGGGATTCCACAGGTGCGGGACCTCTTTAATGGGGGGTCGTGTTTAAACCGGTAGGGGGATCTTAGCAATGGTGGGAGGACTCTTAGTGGGGAGGATGGGGGAAGAGCCCCTTTTCCCTCGAGACTTATTCCCTCCACTCCCTTCATGTCCCTGAGGTCTGTGGGGGAAGGATTGGAGGGTTGTGGGAAATGTGGAGGACGGTATTCAGTGAGGATTAGATTCACTTGTTGAGAGAGGAGCCGGAGGGAGGTTGCCGTGGTGGAGGGGGGAACGGGGCGAGGTGGGTGGAACTTTGGAAGAGGGTAGGGTAGGATTTTCAGGGAAGAGTGGTATGGGATGGGTGGGATCTACAGGGGAGGGTGTTCGTGATGGGGAGCTTTTATTGCCGTTCAATGGGGGTTGATACTCTTGGGAGTGGAGGGGGCAGGGGGCTGTTTGAAGGCGTGCTCGGGAGATTGACTATGTGAAGGAACGAGGGCCTGCATGGTCTTTCGGCGGGTTTTTTAAGGTCGTTCAGGGGGGGGAGTTAGAGGTAATAACTATGTTTTCTTCTTGAGATTGACAGATTGTCTCTTAGTCTTTTAGCCTTGGCATTTTAATTTGGGTGTGTCTTGGTTGGTCTCCTTTTGGATTCTTAGTTGTTTGGGGTTCAGTGAGCTTCTGGAATTGTATTTTTTTGAACCAGGTGGGGGGCAGTTTTCAGTCATGCTTCTTCACATAGGTTTTCAGTGTCTTGCTCTCTCTCTGTGGGATCCTATTGCTCGTTGGTATGTTGAAGTTGTTTTCCCAGTTGGTTCTTCACTTATCATCAACTTTCTGCATTATATTATCTTCTTTGCTTTTGGAGCATGTCCTTTGCCTTTTGCTATTCCAATCTTTGACTTGTTTCTGCGTTCTCTATTTGTGTTGGGTTTTGTGGTTATATATTTTTTTATGTTCAGGTCAGTGTTATGTTATAATTTTAGTTGGTGGTTTTTACATACTTTGGGGTTCATGTATAACTTATCACGCCTTTTGCAGGCAACTTCTGTGAAAAACCTTATAAACGCTGGTTTTGAACTCTATGTCCCGTCATTTATACTCCTCCATTTCTATCTAGTTTGTGAGCTGTTTCCTTGTTCTCCTATTTTTGCTGCTTCCCCCCCCCTGGGTTGGTAGGCTGCTTTGTGTACTAAGTGTCCCTATTGGTTCAAAGGGTAAAGCCTCCAGTTACCTGGATGGTGGGACACTTTTGATGACCCCTTTGTGGACTGTGTGTACCAGCTATGTTGTAGGTAAGTCTTGAATTGTTGTTAGTGTATTGGAGGAATTGACTCCACGCAGCCAATTAGCTGTGAGGACGCTGTGTCGTATAATGGATGAAAGTGCTGTGGTGGAGAAACGTTTGATGGTCAGAGGAATTGTTCCCAGTAAGGGCTTTGGTTGTCACTGACGTTGCATCTTGATATGTGCCATTTATGAGCGTAGTGAAAATCTGTTGTCGTCTCAACACGATCACTAGGTACACTAATTTATGGGATTCCAATCGGGTGCGGTAGTACTTCGTCTGAGGAGTCACAGCAGACAGCTACATTTTTACTTATTTGTGTGGGGTTTGTGTGGTGCGGGTTTTGGAGCAGTCTGGACTGGCGCTGCAGTTTATTTGGATTTGTCTTCCACAGGGAAAGGCATTATAATGCAAAAGCAGCTGTGTGGAGCTGGGTGTGGTTTGAAGATGTGCGGGGCGGGGGTAATAGGGAGCAGGCGAGGGTATCAGGCATATGTCATAGAGCTAGTGGTGGCAAAACGGCGCTCCTGCTGTCAGCAATTGTGCCTTTCCGCATCCTCAAGTCCTCGCTTCGCGCGTGTAGCGCAGCAAAAAAGATTCGTGGGCGCACTCTGCAAGAAAACGTCACTCGTCACACTTTTCTGAACCGATGGCCAACAGCCCAGTTTCTCGTAGGCATTGGGTTCCACTATGTCCGCAAAAGTGGAACTCAGAGCAATCGGGGATGGAGGCTTGGGGTTGAACAAAAAGCCGCTGCACAGGTTAGCCGCCACAGCAATTACCTGCAAGCTCACAACTCAGTTGTCCAGCGTTTGTTGTGTTTTCTCTTTCCTCAGTGTTACCAACTTTCAGTCAGCAGCTTTTGTGGTTTGGGTGGGTAGATTGTTATTGTCTTTTAGTAGTAGTTTTGAAATTGTTGGTAGGACGGCGGCCAGTTCTTAGTTGTTTACTTTGCGCATCTAGGTTTACTCCCCGAGGAAAACTCATTGGATGAGAGAGAAGCACATCATAGGTGCGCTTGGAAGCTTGTAGTGGGTTATGAGGTCTGAAAGCAGGCATGTGTCTTTGATGAGAATCTCCAAACAGGGATCCCTTCAGTCCAAATCAAAAAATCTGCCATGAGACATAAACTAGACCCGGTGGTATGAGAACTATCGGATGAGGCATTAAAACCATTGGCTTTGTATATGGAGGATTGAATGGGAGACTGAGTGGTAAATGTTGGCAGGAAGGTGGGGCTGCAGGCATGGCCAGCGTTAAGATGGTGGTTTCTTCTGCTGTGTCCTTTTCAACCCAACCATGTTTTGTGCAGAGGGCAAACATTTTGACTATGGGGACTTGGGATAGGCGGTAAGAGAGCGGCCAGCACAGGCATTAGGGACTGGTGTCCCCACTCACTCATGAGGGAGCCTGGAGGGAGTTTGCAGGGTGAGGGAAGACTGTGTAAGGAGTACGGATTGTAGATTCTCAAATTTTCAACTGGTTTTTCAATTAATCATACCATTTTGGACAGGTTGGCGTTGACCTTGGAGTGATATTGCCTGTACTTATCAGGGATGGAATGGGAGCCTCTTGCTGAGGATCAGAGAAGCATGTCTGAATGTGCTGTGGAGAACTTTGAACTTGTTCTCTGGCCCCCCTCAAGGTAGATCTCATTGGATGGTTCATGGGAATTGGGGATTTGCATTTCTTTATGGGCCTCACCTTCCGGGGGATGCTCTGTTCCTCCTGATGGGGGGGGGGACTGTACTACAATTGCTTGATTTTGTCAGTTTTTGGTTTTTGCTATGGTTGGCCGGAGGTTCGGTTTGAGTGCACTGCTCCATTCTATCCTTTAATACAACACTGCTCTACCCGAATTGGTGGGGAGGGGTTTGTGGTTGATTAGTGTGGCAGGGGGGAGTAAAATGGATTCCATCATTGAGTAGAGGAGTCCTAAAAAAACATGTTTATTTATTCTGTTAGTCAACTTGTACGTATTTTTTTTTAAGTAGTGTTACATCTTAGTCTCTATTTTTTTTATATTATTTTTTAATTTGATTCAGGGGAAGAGAAAGGGAGGAGAGAGAGAGGAAGAGAGAGAAGATCATGAGAGAGGAATTATATATGATTGGGTATCTCCTGCATGCTGCATCTTCTGGGGGATCCAGCTCACAACCGGGCATGTACTATCCATGAACTAACCGTGACTAGTGGGTTATAGATGGATGCTAATCCCCTGAGCCAAAACCAGCAGGGGCTTTCTTTCCAATTTTTATAACATATATTTATTTTTGCTAATGTGTGTTTTGAATACTTTTTTCTAGTTTTATATATAACAATACATCTCCTTTTGCATATGTTGAATTGTGCTTTTCCAAACTATTGAAATATTTGTTTATATTTACAAATCTTAGTTGTGGTCCAATGCTCGGATTCCAGTACCATTGAAAGGAAATTAATTAGAAGACACCATCTTTAATATCATACTGGCCCCTTTCTCTAATTGAAGTGTCAGAGGACGAAAGAAAATTAGTTTAAATGTATATGAAATAAGTATGTAATTGCATTGATTAACAAATAGAAAATTACCAGGCATGATTATAAACAAAGACTTACAAAAATGATCTAGGATAAAATATTGCTGAAAGCAATGCTCAGCTAATTGATTATTAACCTAATTTATTCTGTTACCACATTAAGAGTAAAACCTTTTCCAGAGTGCTTGACTAATTTCTTTGTGATAAAATATTTCATAACTTTAATGTCCAAGGTCTTGGAAATGAGAGGAAGCAAAATATAATTTAATTAGTTGAAGGGATTTATTGGTCGGAAATTTACTATCTGTTGGAGTTTTTCCTTGTGCTTTATTAAAGGTACATTTTGTCACTTGACATGCTTTTCTTTCAGTTCAGAATGTCACAAAAAATGAATAAATTCATGATCCCACAATTGAAGATTGAATCAGTGCCGATTGGCAACAGGTAGCTTTTATATTGTATTTTTTGCATTGTGAAAGTCAATTTTTTTTTAAACTTGGTTACAGAGAGAAAGGGAGGGGAAGAGGAGAGAGAGAGAGAACTATCAATGGTAAGAGGAGGATCAATTGGTTGTTCCTGCATCTGCAATGGGTTTGATCAAGGTGCAACTGAGGTGCGGTTGCATTGACTGGAATTCACTCACAGAACCCTATTCGTTAGGTGATGTTCTATCTGATGAGCCAAACGTCAGGGCATCCAATGGTTTAGTTTTAAATTGCCAGTGAGTATCGTTTACGGGATGGTTGGTCTGAGGGATTACTGTCACGTAAGCTTCTTCTTTTTTATTTTTTTTTATACTTTTTTTTTTAATATTAATTGTTTTTTAATTTTTTATTGATTGAGGTATCAATTCTTTGTCCTCATCCAATCCATCACACCCTCCAACATGCCCGACCCCCCTGTTGTTGGTAACAGTGGTTAGGCTCATGCTGCTTGCACACAAAGTCTTTGGTTGATCTCTCCTTTGCCCCCACCTTTCCTACCACCCTGAGGGCTCGTAGTTTGATCATGCTTTGTTTTGGGTTGTTTCTTGTTCATCATCGTCTATGACTGTTATTATCTTCTAGATGATTGTGCTATTCATTTTCGCTATTAGAAACGATACAGTCTCAGAGAACCGAAAAAACATGAGGGATCAGCATACTGGGTTATGGTGACAGGCAAATGATCTCAGTATGTAGTGAGTTTTTTGTGGGTCCAACAGTTCTTTTGAGACCCAATTCAAACGTCCCAGTTCACTTATGTGCATGTCAGCAAATGACAATTATCAGTTTGGATGGTGGACAATGTGGTAAAACATTATTCTTTTATATATACAGAAAAATTCCATGCTTTTGGCAATCTCTGCATTTTTCAGGAAGTCTAGTGTGGTATTTTTACATTCAGGCTCAGTTTTACCATTAGTTTACCCATCAGTGATTTTAATGAAATTGATGCCGAAACAGTGTTCGGCAAACTGTGGGGCTGCAAGACATGCGGCTCTTCTTGGGCCTTTGAGTTTTTTAGCAACGGCCAGCTTAGGAGTACCTAATTAAGTTCATAACAATGTAAACCTATCTATATATTGTTTATGTTTAAAAACTTTTGGCTTCTCAAAAGAAATTTCAAATCGTTGTATGTTGATATTTGGCTCTGTTACATAAATGAGTTTGCTGACCGTTGATATAGATTGATTTCAGCAACCCTGTTGTCTTCTTTGTGGCTTTATTATTTGTGTTTAATATAACATGACTTTCTCTATGTATCACAATATTTGCTTTAATTTTGGTTGACTCTGATCCAAATGCACATATCTTCAATTCTATCTCTATGATTTTCCATAAGTATGGTCTCATCCTCCAGTTGATTTCCTTTTCATTTCATTTTGTTAATTGCTTTTGTGCCTGGGGGAAAAAAGCACTTTGATTTGCTTTTAGCTTGACTGTTGATTTTTCTTTTGTTGCCGGTGGTTGGTTGCAATCAGAAAATTCCATGTCCAAAAAAAGTCTATTCAATCGGTTTCTGGGTCTCTTGAAGAACTTCAAAGTTTTAACATGGACAACGTTTATTTTTTTTCATGCAATTGAATACAATGTTTCTCAGTGCTTTTGTTGTTTTCTATATGAGTACTGTTTTTTCAATAACATATTGAAGAAATGAAATGTCTTTTTTTTCCCCTTTTTTTTTTTTAAAATATATTTTATGATTTATTAAGAGCGAGGAAGGGGAGCGGGATAGAGGGAAGTTAGAACTGGATGAGAGAGAAAACATCGATCAGCTGCTCGCGCACACTCCCATGGGGATGTGCGCAACAACAAGGTACATGCCTTGACGGAAAATCGAAGTGGGACCGTAGTCCAGTCCAATGTTATCCATGAGCCAAATGGTGGGCCGGGAAAATGTCCTTTTTTAAAGCTTTTTGTGTGGTTTTGTCAAAGATTACTGAACACTATGGGCTGGGGTTTATTTTCTGTGTTTTTTGCTTTGTTTTTGGTTTCTTTCAATACACAAACTTGTTTGGTTGCTTTGGCTTTGTAATAGATTGAAAACCCAGCACTGTGATGCCACCCTACCGCTTGTTGTTATTGCTTAAGATTAAGTTTGCTATTGAGATCATTTTGAGGTTTCTGAGGATTGGAGTTATCATCCCGGATTTGAATTTGATTTGGAGATTGCTTTGGGCAGAACCAGGATTTTAAGGATATATTACTTTGTTCAAATGGCGCAAGAAAACAACACGGATAATCTTTCTTTTCATTTTTTTTGTGGTTTTCTTCCCATTCTTTCCACCACTGTAGTTCTAGCGTTAGGTGTACAGATGTTACATTCTTTATGGTTACAATTTATTCTGAGTATTTTATTCTTTTTTATTGCTATTTTAAACTTGACTGTTTTTACTTCATTTATTATTTAATGAGTTGTTGTTGATTTTTTAGGCAGGAGGAGGAATGGAGAGAGGGAGAGTGAAAATCCAGTGCGAGGAAACAGGCGCATAGTATGCCTTCTGCCCTCGTACTGGGTTCTTGCCCACAACTGGGCATGTGTGTGACAGCAATAGAACTGGTGGCCTGTAGTCATCATGGGAAAATGATCAAAAACAGCGGCCAAACACTTTGCGGGTCTTTCATTTTTCTTTTATCAAAAAATCCATGTTAGTATTTAGAAATGGAATGATATTTGTATGTTGATATTTTCATCTGGAATTTTTTAAAACTTTTCTTTTTAATTTATATGGGTGGTCGGGTGACATTTTCATGCACTCCAATGTTCAAGGGAACAGCATGCTGCGTTGCCCCCGGCCTCTTGGTTGGCAAGTGGACACACACCTTGGATGCGCACTTTATCAGGGTGCAGCGGTGTGCAGAGCCAAGCTGGCTCCAGGCCTAGGTTGGGTGCACTTCCACCCAAAGTTCTCTCCTTGCAGACTCTGGGCACCAAGTCATACTGGTGCAAGGTGTTGACTGAGCGCGCCAGGGGCGCTGGAAACGTGTTGCACTGGCGGGCTGAGAGCCAATCTGCCTGATAACAGTCCTGGGCTTGTGGCACCAGTGCTTCTTGTGGAGCAGATGGAGATGAGCGAGGCGGGGCTGGGACGGGAAGTACGGGGGACAGGGGGGGGGCTGGAGTTGGGGCTGTGTGAAGGGGTTGTTTTTTGACGTCGATCAAAGTTATTTGGGATCTGGGTCTCAGTGCACAAGCGCAGGGTCCACATTTTGACAGGATTTCTGGAGCTCTCAGAAGTGGCCTTGTGAATCAGTCTAGAGCTGTCCCCGTTATATTTATTTGGGTTATTTAATCAGGGTAATGATGCTCTTTCTTACTTCTCAATCCTTATTTAGGGCAGTAGGCTGGACGATGAGGGGTCCACACACTCACGCCGAACAGTTTGGCTGTCGGCCTGGTCCTTTACCAGCTCACAGGGGTGGTGGGTTGGGAGGTGGGGATGAGGAAGAGCAGTGCTGCGTTGAATTTTGTTCTGGTGGTAGTGCTTGTCTAGCGATGGGCATTCAGCTTTTGGGGTGATTTTGCATATTATATTTTAGAATAATAAGGTAGGATTTGTTTAATGTTTTAAAGTAAGTGAGGAGCACAGACATTGTTCTCTCTCACCCATATTTATTATTCTATTGCTGCCTGCTGGTGTGTACCTGAATGGAAAATAAACCCTACGAGGCATTGGGATTCACACTCCTCACAAAACCGAGCCACCTTGCTAGCGCTCTGAATTTTTTAAATTAATTTTGGAAGTTTATAGTGAGTTTGATAGCGCTAAAACTAGGTTGATCCATGAAGTTTTTTTGTTATTTTATAATGTTTCTTTTGTTCTGTACGCTGTTTGGGAATCTTCTTGCTGCCTTCTGGTAAATGCGAGATGAATGTAAAAGTTGCACGAACTGCAAATAGGAATGGGGAGAAGTGGATCAGTCCAAATTAGGCCAACCTGCCACACTACCCCTGGTAACAGACCTTCTGATCTGCCCTGACTCAATCGATGGGGGCACGAACGTCTCCTGCCCAGTTTGGACCCTATAAAGTCTTTGTTCTCCAAGCCTTTTCTTTATCGCGCCGCTGCGCTGGTGACTGTTGGAGACGGGAACTGTGCTAGCACGAATAAAGGTTCTTTTGTTTTGATTGGGTTTGGATGCTCTGGGTGGTCTGTGGGGATCATGGACATCTGGGCATACATTTGGGGGCTCCGCTGGGATCCACCAAGACGGAGGGACTCAGACTGGAGAACTGATGGCACCTTTTTGTCTTTTGTTTGTGTGCGTCGTTATTGAATTTCTGGCGGTTCCGCGAAGTTTGTCTAGGTGGAGCACTGGAAGAGACAGGGCAGAGTAGGAATGGGAGAGTTTGATTTCTTTAGGAGGGAGTGTATTCCCTACCAAATCTGAGGAGAGGTGGGGTCGGTCACTGGGTCGGCGTTGAGGCTGTCGTTAGCTTTTGGTTTTGCTTTTACGGAGTTGGAAGATTGTTCTTGGGGCCCTTTGTTGTGTGTGTTTGTGTTTCCTTGTTTTCTTCTGTGAATAACTGGTAGGAAAATATGGGAAGCGCATCAGACTACCTGAATTTGTGAGTTAGTACTTTCAAAGAACAAAAGAAGTTTATTTATGGTTTCTAATCTTGTTTGGTGCCTGGGAGACATTCCACGGAAGGGTACAGCGTCTGCAGGGCAGAGAGGATTTAAGGTTGTCCCTGCTGGTGAAACATCATAGTCAAGTGGAAAACTAGGCTGTAGTTATTCATTAAACTTTTATAGACACGTTAGAAGTTTGTTTAACTTTGTGTTTTCAGTTATTAGGGCTCTCATAGAGGATATACTGGGACTTTCCTTCCTTCTCATCTGTGATTCTGTTGAATATCTGTATCTGGATTACAGATCTTATCTTTCAGGAGGCATCCAGGTTTCAGGTTGCAAGGATATACTTCTGAGGGAGAGGAGAGGCCTCCCCAGGAACGGGGGTGGAGGTCCTCCTCTGTACAGGTGTTTGTTTTGTGTTTTTTGTGTTGGTTGTCCATGGACTGTTTGTTTTGTCTTTTTGTCTTTGTGTTTGTCTGTCACTATTTATGGCCGATGTGTGTATTATTTGTTGAGTTTTGATTTGTCATGGTTTTTGTAGTTTGTTGTCAGTTAGTCTGAAATCTTTCAGAGGACATTGAGTGGCTTTTCCCTTCTGTTATCTACACTTTTGACTGTATGATTAAATTACTGCGTTTTTTATCAAGGTTCCTTGCAAGGGTTTTGCCTCTTCTGGAATAAAGCTATTATTTGTGTCATCTGTCCCGAGCGGCAGCTGAAGATGACTTTTCCCACAAGTCTTTGGCGGAACTCAGGCGTGGTTTTAAATTTTATTACTTTAACACATTGGTCAAAATGGTGCGGTGGTGGTGTCAGCGGAAGCAGAAAAAGCGGCAGTCTGTGGGGGGCCAGAGTTTGCGAGTTAGACTATTATTACATGTTTCCTTTGTCAAATGAGTGCGATTTCTTGTTTTGCTGCAAACAGCGGGAGTGACTCTGACTGGAGATATCGAACAAGGGAGGCATCAGGGGACTTAGAGGCAGTGCTTCTGTTATCTGTCAGGTCCCAGACTATAAGAATACTTGTTTTAAAATGGTATAAAGTACCAGATGTTTATTTAATATTTTGTTTGTTGCTGGTTGTATTATTTGTTCATATGTAGAAAGTCTGTAAGAAGGAGGAGGAAAAAAAACAAGTCACCCGCTTCCGCCCATCTACTGTTGTTTAAGGGGGGAACGAGGAGGAATCTCATTACTTTTTCTCCTGTATCAGCCTTGGATGCCGGAGAGAGCAATTCCTCTCTTGGGGAAGAGACCGTTCTGAGAGCAGGGGGCGGAGGGCTGTCCAGTGGGAAGACGCCCTTATCAGGAACAAAGGGTCAAGGGAGCCAGATGCTCCGCATGCTAGCATGACTGCAATTCTCCCTGCAAGACGGTTCTCAGACGGGGGGGGAAATCAGCCTATCACTATGGCTTTTGATAGTGACTTTCCAATTGGAAAGGCAGATCACTGAGTATTTGAGAAGCTGGCAGGTTATTGATTTACTAGACTCTGTTTTTTCAGCCATCAGCCGATTAGGCGGATGACTGTCAGCCGCTTTTGCGGTTCTATTACACGAGGGAGAGGGAGAGGATACTATCACTGAGGACAAGTTGGTTCTGGGAGCCAAGGGAATTTACTCACACACAAAGGCTAGATAGAATCCTCCTTTCTCTATGGGCTGAATGGGATTTCACATGGCAGAGGTAAGGAGAGGTGGGTCTACGCAGACTGTAAGCTTGGGGGGTCCTCCGCATGGTGGTAGGACAGCGAATAATTGGCAAGGTAGGGAATGTTCACAGGAAAGAGATGAGTCTCCAGCAGCTTCTAGAGCGAGTATGGGAGGCTTCCATACCTATTACCATGGAACCAGGAGGTCGACAGCAAGCAAGGGGTGTTGTCATGGATTGTAAACAATCGGCTGAGAGGCATTAAGGAGAACAATTGCAGAAGGTAGATAGATTAGGAAAGAAAAGTTGCTAGGACTTGTGATAGTAGGAGAAGGTGTCACACAATCGGGAGCCGCTTGGAGATAAAAGGCTCGCGCTTTGTGGCGGCTGCCAGAAGTAGGAAACCGAGATCCATAGCTAAGATCCTGTCACCACCAAGGGATTTTGAGGAACGGACACGCCATCTCCCGCACGACTTGGGAACAGGGGGATGGTAAGGGGAAGGCCCGGGGCTGGGAGGCGGAAGCTGCCAGAAAGATCAGATGTGCTTACTGTAGGGCTTGGACTGGAAAAAGAGGTGTCGAAAAGGGCCCGCAAACGGGAGGTGAAGCAAATGAAGTGAAGGGTCTAGAGCTAGATGAACTGAGTGAGTGATTAGGGAGTCAGGGTTTCGGACTCCCGAGCCAGGGTAAATTTAGCATGGAGGGGACCCCTATTGACTTTCTTGTCGACACTGGAGCGCAATCATCTTGGTCCTCCTGTACGGCTCAAGGAAAAAGTAGCCAATAAGCAATTTTGGGTGCAAGGGGCAATGGTATGAACCGTAATTCTTGAATACCGACGCAAGGTGGGAATTTAGGGACAGGCGGGTATCCCCTTCTTTTATGGTAATTCGGGAATGCCATACCACTGTTTGGAGAGCTACTTTGCTCATATAGATCGGGAGACAAATAATTTAGGAAAGGGGGGTGGTTAACATGCTGGGAGGGGCCACATTCAGGTCTGAATGAGGTGGCGGATGAGTAAGCACACAAAAAAAGTCTCTGGTCGGCGGACAGCCTGGATGAATGGTGGTAGGAGTTCCCCGGTTGGGCGGAGGGACAGGGGGAGTGGGGTCGACCACTAGGGCCCAGTCCTGGGAGAGTTAAAAAGGGGGAAGGCGGTGAGAGAGTCAAAATAGTATCATGATCTAGGGAAGCGGACAGGGAATTCGCCAAAATTTGGAGACTGAGGTGGCATGGGGTGCTGGTCCTGCCAGTCTGTGGAAAAAACCCGCTCCTGCCAGTCAAGAAGCCCAAACGAATGACTACAGCTCGGTACAGGACTCCGGGAAGTATCATAAAAAGAGTTGATGGACATACATCTCAAGGTCCCCAACCCTACACTTCTAAGCTTCTGGCGCGCCTCCGCCGTGTTGGTATACTATGTGTTAGATCTTTGAAGGGATGCCTTTTTCAGTTCAGCGATGGCACGCAGTTCAACTCTGTTCGTAAGTGTGCATGACTGGAAGAGGGTCACAGCCAGAAATTGACATGGGACCGGCTGCCTCAGGGGTTCAAGAACTCGCCAACATCTTCGACGAGGCCCTGCCATGAGGATGGGTGAGTAGGGCAGAAACACCCAAACTCACTTTTTCAGTAATGTGGAAGATATCCTGATTGCGCTCGGTTGTGGGTGAAATGCTGCCGATGCAGGGGTACAAGGGACTGCTGGCCTCTGGGGGCTTGGGTCTACGGGCTTTGCGAAGCAGGCAGGAGATGCAGCAGAGAAAGGGTGAGGAGATTACATGGAAAGGAATACATATCGGAGGGTGGAGGGTCGAGCAGCTGTCAGATGCAGACTGAAGAGAGCCTGTTTTGAAAATCCCAACCCCCACTTTGACGGGAAGTAAGGGAATCCATAGGACTCGGTGGTACTGCACCATTGGATTATCGGGTTTCGAGAGATTGACAGGCTCTATACGCGGCAACAAGGAGGGGACCGGCATTTGAATGGACTGAGAGGAAACGGAGACAGCCATTAAGCCGATAAAGAAAGCCCTTAAATGTCCGGCTGGGCTACCGAAATCGAAAAGCTTCATATTACGTTAGATGAACACAAAGGAATAGCGAAAGGGGTCTGAGGCTCAAACCTAGGCCCCTGGAGCGCGGTGGCTTATTTGTCACAGAAGTTAGCGGTAGCGCTGCGGTTGGCTCATGCTAAGAATTATTGCGGCGACAGCGCTCTTAGTCAAGGAGCGAATAAAAATGACAGTGGGGCAGAAATTCTGGATCACAACCCCAATGCCATAGAGGGAAGTCTGAAACAGCCCAGATAGATGGATGAGCAACACAAGTATGACCGCCATTTTGCAGTCGCTCTGTAACACTCCTAGAGTGCGGTTCACAGTGCGGCTCAATTCTGCAACCTATAGCTGACGATGATGCATGCCTTACATGACTGTGAGGAAATTAGAGAAGTGATGGGCTCGGATAAAGGACTGATACGACCAGCTTCCCAGATGCGAGTTACCACTGGTTTCACGGAGGAAGCAGCTTGTCGTAGGGATGGAAGCAGGTATGCGGGTGCAGCTGTAGTCACTGAAACGGGACATGTATGGGCAGAGGGCCTGCCTCGGGACATCAGCCGGAGCGTGAGAGTTGTGGGGCCTACCAAGGCCTGACACCTGGGGAGTTGGAAGGCGGCTCAACATCTACAGACAGCCTGTTAATGCGTTCACACACGCTCATGTTCATGGGGACAGTTACTCCATGAAAACGAGGGTTACTAACCGCAGAGGGGCGACCTATCAAAGAATAAAAGGGAGATACTCGACTTGCTCTCGGCTTATGGCTACGATTCAATTGGCCATATACACTGCACAGGGCCACCGAAGGTGAGACCGTGGCAAGAGGAAACCACAGGGCTGACAGGCGGCAAGGCAGTAAGCCCTTTCTTGGGAATTCACATGGGCTACAGCTCCCAGATCCAGGGCACCAGTTCAGCCAGGATTTTCATGGGGGTGGAGGCGTTAAGTGCAATGTGCGAAAGTTTTCAAGTGACAAGGAGGCGAGGGGGGGAAGGTGGTGGTGGACACACACAGGGGAGCGTCATATCAGCAGACAACTTGGAGTGTCCATGATACATCACTGCACGGTTGCCATATGGGGGACTCGAAAATTAAAGGACTTAATCCGGACGCGAGAATTACGATCCAACGCAGGACTTAAAAAACGAGAAGGTTGTATATAGCTGCAAGAATGTCAAATCACAAATGCGAGAACCGGGGAGTGAAAAGGAACATCGGACTCAAGAGGAACCAAGCTGGCGCACCAGGGGAGGGTCGACTTACTAGAGGTTAAAACCAGGAAAGTATGGCTATAAATATCTTTTAGTATTTGTAGCTACTTACTTGGCGGGGATAGCAGGCATACCCTCAACTAAGCATGAAAAGCTCCGACGGTAGTAAGAAGTAGCTGTGGAAGACATTCTCGCCCAGGTACGGTTTTCCGCTGAGATAGGGTCGAAACAATGGACAGCCTTTGACTTAGGTAACGAGGCAGTGGCAAGGCCATTGGGGAAATTGGAACAATTAATTGTGCTTATAGGCAACAGTCAGGGCAGGTGAGAGAGAATAACTAGAAACTCTACATACAGAGTCTTACCAAATTGACATGGAGATGTGCGGGGGGCTGGGGTGGGCTCTTACCATCTGCCCTTAGCGGGTTAGGAACTCCACACTTGGGTTTTAACTTATGAGATAATGTTCGGCTCGGCCACGCCTATTCTCTCAAACTTAAACCGCCAAATTTTTGAGAATTTGAAAGTCAAGAAATGTATTTTTCTTTGAGAGGGTCAGAGGGAATAACGGACATTTGGACTGCAGCCTCTCAAGATATTATGAGGATGGGCTCGACTTCTCATTAGCATAATCGCGGGGATGGGTCTATGAGTCAACGAGGACCATGGGAGCCTTGAGCAAGTTGGAGAAGGGTCCTATTGTCGTGGTGGTGACGACCCCACCGCTTCAAAGTAGGTCGGTGTTGGGCCTGGGTCCATCACACCCACGGTTCGGCAGCTGACCCCTCAGCTATGGGAAGGATTCATGCAGTGGAGCAACTCAGTGAGACCACTGACCGATCGGATACACTGCGCCGTTTCTCCACTGTCATGATGTGGTGTACCTGCGTGCGGCCATACCACAGGGCAGGTCTCCACCGCATTCAAAACAGACCATGGCAGAAAATATCGAACAAGTCAGGCATATAATTCAAACAGAAATTGCTTCAACCGAGCGAAAACTGCTTTCCGAACTATTGGTAGATCCTCCGCCTTTTTACTGACATGGTCTCTATCGCAATTGCTAGGCGGGTTTAAATGCTCAAAATGCTCTGAAACTGTACTTTGTAAGTTTGCCTGGTTAAACCTAGTCTCGGCTATTATTGGGCCTTATAATCTTATTTGCTGATGACTTTGGCAAACTCATCAATTAGAATAGTTGGTTCCATCAAGGGGCTGAGTAGGGGTCGTTAAGATGATGGTGATTACTACACTCCGGTATAAGCATCTAAACAACGGCAAGAAAGAAATGGGAGTACCTACACGACCTGGATTGGGCTGTAAGTTAATTGACAGGGGGGGGCATGATAGAGTACAATCGGTTGACTCCCTAGAAGTTTCTTTTGTTATTTTATACTGTTTCTTTTGTTCTGACGCGGGTTTGAAATATTTTATGTGCTTTGTAACACCAGGAGAATGTAAAGGTTATGCACAAACTGCACTAGGAAATGCAGGAGACGTGGACTCAGTAAAATTAGGCAATCTTACAGTAAAACACAACACACGACCAAAACAGGAAGAAACTGCTGCCTGACAATTGATGGGGGCCACGAACACGTCCATGCCAATGCATTAGGACCTATCCTATAAAGTTTGTTTTGCCACACAGCTCTCTCTTCTCTCTCCGCTGTGCTGCAGGTGGCCTGTACTGGAGACAGGAGTTCATGCTAGCAGAATAACAGGTTTTTTAGCTTATGTTTGGGTGCTGCTCATGGTGGTCTTGGGGAAACTGAAACTCTGGCATACGACCGTTCTTTCCTGTTTTTCATGTAATTTCATGTCATTTGTAAACAATTTTATGCAACCCTTGTGTTCACTTGTAGGAGTAATGTCTGTCTTTCATTATACTATTTTTCTTCTTTTCCAAATTTGGGATGCTTTCATTTTATATTTTTGTCAGATCACTACAGGCTAGACTTGCCACTACTATGACTAACCGGTGTGGTTCTGAACAGTGGGCATTTCTGTCTTGTTTGTTTTAGGGGAAACTGGGTTTCAGTTTGGCAATGAGTATAAATGTTGGCTGTAGGTTTCTTATATAACGTGCTTTATTTATGTTGAGGTATGATCCTGTACCTACTCATTTTGCTGTGCAGTTTTCTATCAGTCAAAAGGGTGTTGGACTTTTGTCACATGCTCTTTCTGCATCAGTTGATCTGATTATTATAATATTTGTCATCTTTACAAGATGTTTATGTGATAGTATCATGTTTATGGCCTTAGTGGGATAATTGTTCCACTAGTTGATCCCGAATAAATCACATTGGTAAAGGTGTCATGATCTTTCTGAATCGTTAATTTGGGTCCGATATGTTAGAAATTTGTTTGAGGATTTTGCATTACGGGGGATATTTGTCTCCAGGTAGGAGCGCGATGTTGAGCAGGAGACACCTGTGGAGCAGGACTTGCAATCATGTCGGGGCTTTGGTGGTCACGTGAGTCTGCTCTTGAGTGTAGTTGGATTTATGGCATTTCCAAGCGAAGAAGCATTACTGGACAGCATCCACTGGGATACGGTATTTATATGTTGTTATTATAGGGAAAGTACCCGACACTCTAGAACGTTACATTCTTGCTCTAAGAGAAATTTGCAGAATCGTCTATTGTATTTGGGTTTGGAAGGGCAGACAAGAGGTTTAGTCGTGCAGCAAGGGAGGCTTGTTGCTGGTGCAGGTCTTGGGCTTTACTTGATTGTTTTGGAAATTCTGAATCAATGCACTCTTGATAGAGCAGCTTTTAGTGCGCAAGGACAGGCATTCGTATAAAAAAAGCGTGAACGCCCACACGCTATGAGTGGCTTGTAACGAGTGGGTTTGTGTGGTTCCGGGAACGCCAGGGGCCGCAACAACAAAGTGGCTTTGCCAGTCAGTGGGGACGGACATGTCACAGCATAGGTATAATCGACTGCTGTGACCACCTCTATTGTGTAGCGAAAGCCGCACCGATCCATCGCCGAGTGCCCAGTCTATTTCTCTTATAAATTGGTTTGGGTTCTCCGTTTCCTCCTTCGAGGTTTGTGTAGCCGTGTACTTAGAGCGGAACTGGGGGGAGCTTGTACATTCTGTTTTGTGGTGCTGGCATTGTACGAGGGTTACAGAGGGTCCTGCAGCTTGTGTCACTGCGCTCGATTAATGCACGTGGTTTTTACCAGCCCGTAGTTTCTCTCGCAGTCGGGTATTTCATACGCTCTGGGACCCTGGGTGGGCTCTCTGAGGGCAGTGGGACCCTTTGTTCTCAGGTGACCTCGCCAGATGACGACTTCCGTCTCAATTAAAACGAGGCAACCATGGGTTACAGGACCTGACTTCTGTTGTGTGCCCCCGAACACATACCGTCACAGGTTGTGTGTTTTTCTTTAATTCTTTGGTCATAATCACTTTTTTCAGCCGCTGTTCAGCGGTTCTTGGAGATGGTTGGTCTTGTTTTTTAGTTATAATTTTGCTAGGGGTGTGGGGAGGCTAGCTGTGTCACAGGCACTTCTGTATATACGCCTCTTAAATGTCCTGCTTCGTAAAACTTTATGCATTTTCATTCTTATTTTTCTTTTATCATCACCCGAAGGCGTGAGAATATTTATTTCCATGATTTTTTTTTCTTAGGGAGGAGCGGAGCGAGAGAGCAGAGGAGAGACGAAACCCATATTTAGTTGCTTCATGTGTATCCATAAGAGGGGGGAGTAGGGGGGAATTTAAGGGACCTGGACATCCATAACCTCCCGTTGCAACATTACTAGGAAGTCTGAACCCGTGTACCCTTTCCCCCCAGGTCTCCAGGCAGGCACTTCTCAGGCCAAACTGTGGCCCGAACCCCATGGGGCGGGCCAGGGTTCTTATTTATTCTTTAAATTCTTTATTTTATAAAACTTTGTATACTTGCTTTCAGGGGCACGCGACGGAGTGAGACATCGAACATGAAAAGTAACAGAGAGTCATTGACCAGTAACTCTGTATGCCCACTGGAGCGTGAAACCAAATTTGTGCATGTTGCCTGTCAAGGAATGGCATTGTAATGTCTAGGTTATGGGCGATGCTCCATCACTGCCCTTTATGGGCGCTTTATTTATTGATTTTAGCGACCCGGCAAGGGGCGAAGGAGAACGAGAGGGAAAAAATGACTGGGTGTTCTACCTTATGTTCATTGAATTTCCCTACCCTGAGTCCTGATGGGGGTGGCAACACAAATTGGGTGCATCGGGACCACATACTCAAAAACTGGCCACATGGACAGGGCTTGATCTGTTTTAAATTTTCAGAAGCTCAAATAGGATCTTGACAAATTTCTCTTTTGGAGGGTCATTTCTTTTCCCTTTTAACATTAACTCTTTTAGATGTTTTGTGGTTCATAATGTGAGGTGCATTGTCTTAACTGTCATTTCTTTTTTCATTTCTTTGAAGCTTTTTTTTTTTGTTTGTTTTTTGCTTTTAGTCTACTCCAGGTATGCCAACTTTTGTTGTTTTTTTATTTTTTTTTTTTTAATAAAAAAAATTAACCATCAGGTATCCTTTTATTTTATCTTATCTCCCTTTTTTTGATGCTTGTTCAAATATTTGTTGTTTCCTTCCTTTGCAAATTTTGGGGGTTTACATTCTTGTTGTGTTTTAGATTCCTGGGGAGGGTAGGTTAGGTTTTTTGAGGGTCTGTTTTATAGCATTTAACCTATGAAAGTCCTTTAGAATGGCATTTTCTGAATTTTGTAATGAATTTTGGTAAGTGGTCTTTTTATTTACTTTGTCTCTAAACTTTTTTGAGTTTTATTTTTGTTTTTTGGGTACTTGAAAAAAAAAAAAAAATATATATATAATATATTAAAATTATTATAATTATTTATTTAACATTATTGAATCAGAGAGGAAGGCAGAGTGAGGGAGAGATAGAAAACTCAAATTTATGATAGAAATCATGGATGGTGCTTCCCGCAAGGTCCGCCCCCCCCTACCACCCCCCCCGGGATCGAGTCCCAACTGGGCATGTGCCCTTGATGGGAAAGAACCTGGGCTTTTAGTTTGCAGTCTGATGCCCCTATCCTGAGCCAAACCGGCTTGGCTACCTGAAGTTCTTATTTCTTTGTTTAATATTGGTTTCAGATTAAAAAGGGAGGGAGAGAGAGAGGAGATGAGAGAGAGAGGAGAAGGGGAGAGAGAGAGAAGGAGGAAAAATCAGTGTGAGGGGAAAACATCAATCGGGTGCCTTCTGCACACAAATAAATGGAAAAAGGAACCGCATACGGGTTTTGCCTTGCCTGGGGAATTTAATCTAGTCGCTTGTTTATACAGACGATGCTCCAACAAAATGAGCATACTGGCCAAGGCAGTCTGTGGCTTTAAACACAATGATTTCCAGTATTTTTTGAAGAAGCCAATATGGCCAATTTATAGCAGAAGCACAGAGGGTGTGGGGGACCTTGTTTTTGACTGTGGGTGTCTTCATGTTGTTTGTTACCCAATCTTTCCCGTCATTCTTTTGTACAGGTTCTCCTTTATTGTGTCGGGATTTCTGTTTGTCTCCGTGGTACCCCTGATTCCCATTTCCTGTGGTTCTTTGTTCATGCATAGCTGATACTTTCACTGGGATGGGGGGAGTTTTCTCATATTTTGCTCCTGCCAATTTTCTGATGGTCCTCAATAGTCTTTTGCTGTGATATCATTTTGTCCTTTTTTGTTCTTACCCACAGCGTTGATATCCATCTTTTGTTTTTCTTGAAGATTCGCAAATTTTCCCATGCAATGGGTCAAATGGGCTTTAAGGGGAAGTATTTGTGCAAACACAGAAAAATGTGACTTTATGAATGGGCACAGTGGACCCACAGCAGGTCTTGCTTGGTGAAGGGTGTCTGGGGAAGCTTCCCCGTCTGCCTTTGGGTTTCATTTTATAACTAGAAAATCCATTTTTATTCATCAGTGTTTTCTTACTTTGCCCCGTCCTTACCAGGGTCCTTACCTTGTTTTGGGTTATTATTCATACTTTGCAAACACAGGGTTGAATAGTAATCATTTCTACTCCGATTTTCAGCCACGGAACCTTTAAACCTTCTGGACTTTGCACTTTGCCTCTTTCAAAGGTCCTCTTTTCTGCAAACCAAAGTTGGACCGTGCTGCACCACATTGGAGTGCACAAGTTTTTATTATATTGACGGGTTTAACCTCGGTGTGCTCTAATACAATTAATGTTTATGGGTATGGCACCTTCAAATGATTCTATACGGATCACATGGCCAGCAGGTAAGGTCCTCAAAAAAACCCTTTTTGCAGGAACAATGAGTAGAGAATTCTTCTTTTCTTTTGTATCCATCCTGTGGTTTTGTCTTCCCGTGGGGATATTTTCATTGTGACTGACCGTTATGTACTTTAAAAGCGATTTCCTCAGGTCTTCTTTAACTTGGGCTAGAAAAAACTCTTAGTCAAAAAATGATAAATATTCTATGGTAAAGGTTACTGGATTTCATAACTCAACATGTACTTCACCCGATTTTCCTTTGTTTTAGGTTTTCTGCTGTGGGCAGAGAAAGTTGAGACCCCGAATGAAAAAGAAGGTTTCTTAAGAGTGTCACAAGCAAGGAATCCCAAAGTAGCCTTGTCTTCCCAGAAGGCCCCCCCTGTGAGAGTTGTGGGCTCGTCTTGAGAAACATTTTCACTTGACTGATTGCAGAGAACACAACACGGGCAGATACTGTTGAGG
>JAJQQW010000734.1:0-14647 GCA_025583905.1 Ia io | reverse complement strand
AGTTGATATAACAGTTACACAGATGAAAGTAATTTCCAGCTTAGGGAAATTTACAATATGGTAATATGAAAATTAAGAGACCAGCAAGGCTATAAGAGAAAGAACAGTAATGTAAAAAGACATAAAGAGATGACACAAAACACATTTTCTCTTGGAGAATAGAGTGAGGTGACAGAAGGAGATAATTTTTAATAATATACAGAAGAGATAAATAGGATTTCAAAAGGCTGAAATGAGATGGATGGAGGAACATTTGCAGGTGAGAGGGATTCGTAGGACTAAACACTATAAGACGGAAGATGGAGAGTCATGTCAGGGATTACTTATTGTTTTAGGTGTTTGACCACAGTTATAGCAGTTTATATGGTTAATAATAAAAGAGACATTTAAAGGCATTCTTCCATATATTCCATCTTTGTCTAAGCGAATTTAAATATTCGTACAATAATAGATACTCTTTCCAGAAAAAATAATAGCAATTCTCATCTTTTATAAGTATTAATTAGTCATTTCTAATCTATTACAAAAATATGCACTGGTAAATGTGAGAGCGGACAACAAGAGAAAACTCGGGCAAGCAAAAATAGTTCTCTAGTTTCTATTAATATTTGGCCACATGTTTACAGAAAGGCAGATGGCCATTGTCAGCAGCGCAAAGGTAGCTGATAGTCTGTTGTAGGCAGAGGAAATCGACTAGTATGGAGGATGCGGATAGCTACTGTTCTTATCTCTTGGCCTTTACAACTGGCTACAGAAAAAAGGATGGGACTAGGTGAACAGTATTTTCATGGGGATGCTATGCATGTAGGTCCAGGCTCCTTTCCCCAGAAATAAACTAACACCTATTGGGTCTTAACTATCTGCCAGGTGAGGGGGGGGGGGGGGGCACAAGCTAATTGCTATAGGCCACCCTAGTATCAACAGTTAATAATCCCCATGACAAAGGGATAGCACCATTTTCTCTCTCTCCATATTCTACAGTAGAAGAAGAACTGAACACAGATCAGCTGATGTCATATATCCGGTCAATCATGAGAGCCACAGAGCCCGAGCTGTCTGGTCTTCTCATCATCCTCATTCTGGGTGGCTGGATTACAACCGATTTGCCCGTGACGCTTACACTGAACCCTCGATCCAGTTGGCAATCAAGGGCGGAAAGTCACAATCATGTGATGACAACCCAACTGGTAAGAATGGAGGAAGGAGGTTAATGTTAAAAGCCATCTCACCTGCACATCTGGGGGGGTGAAAGATGGAGAGGAAACAGAAAACACAACATCAAACAATCATCGTACCATCTCAGGACACATTCTGCCAAGATCAGGTCTGATGAATCAAAAGAATAGACCTCGGAGCCAATTCAGTAAGCAAGAGAAAGGGGTTGAAAAAACAAATGATGTAAGTCAAACCCATAAAATTTCCCAGATGGGATATTATGAGTGTGAAAAGGAATGTGAAGAAACATAAAACATAACTATAAGCTCGGCAAAACCAACATAATACAACTCATTCAAGTGCACAACACAGTAGTTACTGTTAAAGAAAGATGGGGTCATATCAATGTATCTTGTCAACTTATGTGTTAGACCCTGTGGCTAAACAAACATATTAAAACATAGACTTAACATTACACATGCCAATTTTCATTAAAGATTTATATTAATGAATTTTAAAATTCAATCATATCTTCAAATACATGACATATGATGAAAAATGAATGTTGTCATGAGAGCTCAAGATATTCCAGGTGAATTTATGTTTTATTTCTTTAAGAATATCACACAGCCTCCCTTGATCTCCTTGTAGGGGTTCATGTCATCTGGGACAACCCTTCAGGCAGTGGATCGTTGGCAGCATTTTGAGAGGACGTACTTCCCGCAATCTTCACAGCACTAGGGAGACCTTAAAGGAAAGCAGAAAATGAGATGACTCACTTGGTTTAAGTATACAATACTGCAGAATCCAAGAAAGTAATTATGATACTAATATTTCTGGTGTTCTATCATTCTAATGTGATCTGTTTCTGTCCACACATATGCCCTTTTTAGGAAGAGAAGAGGTAAATAGAGTGCCGCTCCCTCCCCTGCCCTCCTGGGTATCTCCCTGGCAGAAGAATAAACAGCTGGACCACACTCCAGCTAAGAATTCCCAGGCAGACACACAGAGATCAGAAGCAACAGCTGGCAACACAATTCAAGAACTCACCAGAGGGAATATTAATGAATATTTTCCTCACTCCAAAATGGTGACCTGTAAAAGTTGGAGGGAAATGAATAATTGTTGAATTCCATGGCCTATCACACCCTAGCTGGAATCTCAGAAGTATAAACAGATAATTTTTTTAAAATCCAATCTATAGTAGAATTGATCATGACACTGTACCTGAAGGAAACTCCAAAGGTTCGGGCATACCTTTGGCTGATTTGTTGCACATGTAAGCCCAGGCATGTAGGAGCAGAAACCTACATTTAGTGTGTCACAGAAATAATATTCGCTGAACTGAAATAAGTTGGTAGCTTTATGAGCTTGCTCCTCGATGACATCAGCACCCTTATGAAGAATCACGGCTTCATAAAGGACTCAGCCAGAGCCTGCTAATTGGTAGCACATTTAACATACCTTTTAGAGGGTTGAGGCAATGTTTTATTCATATCTAAAATAGGTGTGTGTGTGTTTGTGTGAGTGTTTGTGTGTTGTTGTGTGTACAATTGGATACGAGGGGCACATATGGAACAAGGTATCATAAGTTTAACTTTCAACTTTGTCTTTGCTTTCACTTAATATATCATATCAAGACATTAAACACAAAGAAAGATCTTTGATTTTTGGCAGTCCACTTAAGTGGTCATACCATAAGTTATGTAACCAATTTTGTTGTTGTTGTTTTTTTAATTAAAACCTTTAATGGGGCCAAATTTGCTGCACAGATTCCAAGCAACATCGTCATAAATTACAACTCTGCAAACTCATTATTTACATAGCAGAACAAACATTTCTAACTGGGGCAAGAGGCATCCGTTATGTGGCTCCCCTTCAAAAAGGAATGAAACTTGGAGTTTTTAAACACTTTTGAAATATAGAGTCATTTAGTTAACTTTGTTTTTTCCCCTCAAAAATTCAAAATTGAGATTTAAATTCACTTTTTTTTTTTCCCCTTTCCCTTTCCTAACCCCAGCTCATTGGCGGGAAAACCCAAAGTCGGGAACAGAGGTTTAAGGGGGCTGTCCAAAAGGGCAGGGGGTTTTGAAAAGTGTTGGTTTGGATCCCTTTTTGTGAACGTTGGGGGTTTGAAATTTTTTTTCAGGGGAAGTTTCCCTTATCGGGCTTAATCGGGGTTACGGGTTTGGGGAAAACTTTCAAAAGGGAAATTTCAGACCACTCCAGGTTTGAATTTTGGCTCTGACCAACTTTGAAACCTTAGTTAAAGGTTTAGTTACTTCCTCTATAAAAATACCCAAGGCAAACGATAGCTCTTTAAATTAATTCCCCCTGGCATTTCTAAGATGCCATTAAAATGCTAGCTTTTTTTAAAAGGGCCATCACCCCCAAAAGATTTCTTTAGTCGGGCCTTTTTGCACGGACTTATAATCATTGCAAATCTCTCAGTTTTAAAAGGAACGGATGCAGATTGGGCCCTGACTGCCCCCATACTGCACCCTTTAAAACAACAAAATAAGTTAAGGATTTAATTTTTATGGGACCAGTTTGGGGGGTTCTAGATATTAATGGGCAATTCAAAAAATAATAAGGGTTAAAAAGTTACCAGCCATATGCTAGGCATTGCACTCAAAAAATGTTGAATGTTTTTTTCCCCCTTTAAATTCCCCCCCCCAATTTGGGCCCTCTGGCCCTTTGGTTTGGGCACTTTTCCCCTTTTTAAAAGGAGAAGAAAGAGGGCACGGGGTTAAGTTAAAAAAATAAACTTAGGGGGGAATTTGTTACACAGGGAGAAGTGGGTGAGCCCAAAATTTTAAACCCCAAAATATAGTTCCAGACCCCATCCATTAGTCTTTAAAAACTGTAATGGGCCACTATGTCTTTCCTCTTTTCAGAGGTTTTGGGGTTCGGGGAACCTGGAGGTTCCGTGGTGTGTGGTGGGTTGTGTGGGGGTGTGGGGGCAGTCCCCAGTTTTAAATTTGTTGGGCTTTTTAAGAGCAAGAAGATGTTAAAAACCCAAAAAAAGGGAAAACCCCAAAACCTGACAGAGGGTTTTGGAATTTTATGCACTGTTTACTACAAATTTTAAAAATTTTCCCTAGGTGAACTTCCCACAAGTAAATTAAAAAAACATAAAAGACACCCCAAATTTGCCTACAAAACCAAAAATCCTAAAATAATAAATAAAAAAAAACCTTTTTGGGGTTTTTTAAAGGGGGGTAAAGAAGAAAAAATAAACTCTCCTTTCCCCCCCCAAAATTTTTAATTTTATTTTGGGGGAAATTTTAAAGATAACATTTGAACTTTTTTGGTTTTGCTCCAAGCTTTTTTTGCTGTTATAGATTTCTTTAAAAATCTTTCTAGAAAAAAAATTTTTTTTGGCCTTAGGGGAAAGGGGAAAAACGGGTAAAATTTGGTAAAAACACGGGGAAAACTTTAAAAGGGGAACCCAAAAATTTTTAAATTTTTTTGGGGGGGTTAAAGTTTTTGGGCACAGTATAGAGTTTTTAATCCCCCACTCCTTTTTTTATTTTGGCCTGATAAAATGTTTTTTTTTTTAAAAAAAATATAAAAAAAATGTACTTTTATCACTACCTTGTGAAGGGGCTTTTTTTAAATTCTAAATTTTCCCCTAAAAAAAAACAAATTTAAAATAAAAAATCTAAAATGTTCTAAACTCCAGGGGAAACTTATCCCTTTTGGGCCTTTTTATTCCCCTTTAAATGGAAAAGAATTTTAAAATAATTTTTCAAAATTTTGTCGGGATTTTTTTTTGGGGGGAAACCCCCCAAAAACCAGGTTTTTTTTGCTTGAATTTAATTTATACTTCAAAAGAAGGAATGGGAAATTTTTTACCTTTCCTTATTTGGCTATAAAAGTAGTGAACGAGGGACTTTTTGGGTTTAAAGGGGTATTTGAACAATATCAAAATCACTCCCCCCAAAAAAAGGGGGAAGGGGGGCTTCTCAATTTAGAAAAAATAAAAAAAAAAAAGGCCCCAATTTAAGGGAAAAAATTATTTTTTTTAAATTGGGGCCTTGGGCTAAAATATGGTCCCTGTCTCATTTTTCTTCTCTTTTTTTTTTTAACAATTTTAAAAAGGGTAAAAACTTTTTTAAAACTTAGTAGTTTTTGTAAAAAAAGGCAATTTTGGATTTGCCTCAGGGAAAAATAGTTTCCCAATTTTCTTTGATTTAGAAACCTAAAAAAAAAGAGATAATTGTGTTTTATTCATTTTGTTAATCTCTGATAAATTTTTACCTGCACAGTTTTTTTTTTTTAAACTTCATTAAAACCTCCCCCATGAAGGGTTTTGGTTGGGGCCAGAAAAAATTTTTTTTTTCCCCCAAACCTTTTTGGGGGTTTTCTTGGCTCAAAAGGGCCCTTTTTAAAAAAAAAAAAGGGCAGATTAATGGGGAAAAAACAAAAAACCCAGAATTTTTAATAAATTTTTATACCTTTTGTTTAAAATGGGGATACTCAGGAAAACTGAGAAATTTTTCCCCCCAAAATGGCCCATGACAGTTTCCCTTTTATAAACCCCCTTTTCTCCATCCAAAGGGAAAAAAATGGGGTGGGGGGGGGGGTGGGACGGGGGCATTTTTTAACCGGGAAAAGGGGTTCCCAGGCCAAAGCACGGGCAAACGGGGAAAAAAGGGGTTTTTACGGGTTTGAATTTCCCCCTCCCTCCCTTAAATAATTTATTTTCTAGAGTTTTTTAAGTCCCCCTCCTTTCCCAGTTTCAGAGAGGGGGGAAACACCCTCACCCCTTTGGGGGATTTCCCCTTATAAATGTCAAAACCCTTTCCCCAAAAAGGGGGTAACTTCTTGCAAACGTTTTCAAGCTTTCCTGAGTTTGTATGATTTTTTAACAAAAATTTCAGACTAAAAGTAACCCTTTATGCCAAAAAGGCACTTTTTGGGGGTGGGAAAATTCTGAAACTTTTTTCAGTGGTTTTCTAATCGGGGCCACCCCCTTCGGTATCTCTAGAAAAAGTGGAAATAAAAGAAAAAGAAAAAGATAAGAAAATGGAAAAGAAAAGAAAGAAGGAAAGATAAGAAAGAAGAAAAGAATAGGAAAAAAGAAAAGAAAAGGGAAAGAAGGAAAGAAAAAGGAAAAAGAAAGAAAGGGGTGAAAGAGAAAAAAAGAAAGAATGTAGAAAGAAAAGAAAAGAAGGAGGGGAAAGGAAATGGAAGATAAAGAAGGAAAGGGATAAGGGAAAGAAAGGGGGGAAGGGGAGAAGGAAGAAGGAAAAAAGCCCCAGGGAAGAAAGAAGGGAAGAGAAAAGAAGGAAAAAAAGGAAAGGAAAAAGCAAGAAAAAAAAGGGAAGAAAGGGTGGGGGGGTAAAAAAGGAAAAAAAAAAAAAAAATTAAAAGAAAGAAAAAAAAAAAAAAAAAAAAAAAAAAAAAAAAAAAAGAAAAGAAAAAAAAAAAAAAAAAAAAAAAAAAAAAAAAAAAAAAAAAAAAAAAAGGGAACAGAAAGGAAAAGGGAAAGAAAAGGGGAAGATAACAAAAAAAAAAAAAAAAAAAAATACACGGCAACTTATATAAAAGAAAAGGAAAAAAAAAGGGAAAAAGAAAGGAGAAGGGAAGAAAAAGGAAGAAAAAGAGAGAAAAAAAAAAGAAAAAAAAAAAAAAGGGGGGCGGGAAAAAAAAAAAAAAAAAAAAAGGGAAAGTAAAAAAAAAAAAGGGGGGAAAAAAAAAGAAGGAAAAAAAAAAAAGAAAAAGACAAAAGGAAAAAAAAAAAAAAAAAAAAAAAAAAAAAAAAAAAAAAAAAAAAAAAAAAAAAGATAATATAAAAATGAAAGAAAAAAAAAAAACAGAAAGAAAAAAAGAACAAAGAAAAGGAAATAAGGGAAGGATAAAAAAAGGGTAAAAAAAAAAAAGAAAAAAAAAAAAAAAAAAAAAAACAAAAAAAAAAAAAAAAAAAAAGAAAAAAAAAAAAGAAAAAAAGGGCGGGAAAAAAAAAAAAAAAAAAAAAAAAAAAAAAAAAAAAAAAAAAAAAAAACAGAAAGAAAAAGGAAGAGAAGAAAAAGAAAGACAAAGAAAAAAAAAAAAAAAAAAAAAGAAATAATAAAAAAAAAAAAAAAAAAAAAAAAAAAAAAAAAAAAAAAAAAAAAAAGGAAAGAGAAAGAAGAAAGAAGGAAAAAGGGGGAAAAAGAGGGGAGGGAAAGGAAAAGCAAAGAGGGAAAGGAAAAGGAAGGAAGGACAAGGGGGAAAAAAAAAAAAGAGAAAAGAAAAACAAGGGATAAAAAGGGAAAGGAAAGAGAAAAAGGATAAGAGAGGAAAAAAAAAAAATAGGAAAAGGAAAAGGAACAGAAAGAGAAAGAGGGGAAGGAAAAGGAAGGAGAAGGCAAGGAAAGGAAGGAAGAAAGAGGATAGAAGGGAAAGGAAAAGGGGAAAGGAAAGAAAAGGAAGGATTGGAAGGGAAAGAAAGGAAGGAGGGAAAGAAAAGGAAAGGAAGGAAGGAAGGAGAGAAAGAAAAGAGGAACAGAAGGAAGAAAGGAAAAAGAAGCGAAGAAGAGGAAGAGGAAGGAAGAAGGAAGGGAAGGAGACTTTTTGAGGGAAAAAAACATGAAAGAATGACGGAAAAAAAAGGGAATATAATAGAAGAAAGAAGCTGAAAAAAAAAAAAAAAAAAAAAAAAAGGAACAAGAAAGAAAAAGAAAAAAAAAAAAAAAAAAAAAGGGGAATTGAAAAAAAAAGAAGAAATAAAAAAAAAAGAAAGAAAAAAAAAGAAAAACGGAAAAAAAAAAAAAAAAAGGAAAAAGAAAGAAAAAAAAGAAAAAAAAAGAAAAGAAGAAAGAAAGGACGAAAAAAAAAAAAAAAAAAAAAAAAAAAAAAAAAAAAAAAAAAAAAAAAAAAAAAAAAGACAAAAAAAATCACATTCCCAGGAAAAGGGGAAGAAAGGAATACTTTTTAGCTGAGTTTTCTTAATTTAAATTAAATTTTTTTTCTTTTATTCCTATAAGGAATACAATTTTCTTTCATGGAAAGAAAGACAAAAAAGAGGGGGTGAAAAAAAAAAAAAGGGGGTTGGGGAAGAAAGAAAAAAGGAAAAAAAGGTAAAAGAAAAGAAACGGAGGAAAAGAAAGGGGGGTGAAGAAAAGAAGGAAAGGAAGAATAAGGGAAAAAAAAGGAAAAAAAGATCCAGAAAAGGAGGGTAGATAGAGAAGTAAAAGGAAAAGGAAAAAAACAAAAAAAAGTAAGTAAAGGGGAGAAAAAAAAAGAAAGGAAAGAGACCTGGGAAAAGCAAGAGATAAGAAAACAAAAGGAGAAAGGAAAAGGGAAAGGGGAGAAAAGGAAGGAGGAGAAGAAAAGAGGGAAAAGAAAAGGGAAAGAAAAAACCAGCGGAAACAGGAGGAGAAAGAGGGAAAAAAGGGGAAAGGAAAAGGCAAGAAGAAAAAGAAAAAAAAAAGCAAAAAAAAAAGAAAAAAAAGAGGTAAGAAAGTGAAAGAAAAAGAAAAAGGAGCTAGTCTAAAAGGTAACAGAAAAAGAAAGAAAGCAGGAAAAGAAATAAGAAGGTAAAAAAGGGGTTAAATGTAGAATAAAAGAAAAGAATGATAAGGAAATCCCCCCAAACCAATAAGAAAAAGAAGGGAGTAGAAAGAAGAAGCGAAGCGGGGAAGAAATAGAAAAAAAGAAGAGGGAAAAAAAAAGGAAAGGAAACGAATAAAAAAAAAAAAGAAAGAACAAAAGAATGAAGGGTACAAAAAGGAAAGGAAAGATAGACTAAAGAGAGAAAAGAAAGAAAAAAGAAGAAGGAAAGAAAGGAGAGAGAGGCCGAGAGGTTAAAAAAAGAAGGAAGGAAGGGAGTAGAAAGGAAGAAAAAAAATAAGAAGAAAAGAAAATATAAGAAAAAAAACAAGGAAAAGAAGAGAAAAGAAAGAAAGAGAATAAGAAATAGAGGGGCAGGAAAAAAAAAATAAGAAAAAGGAAGGGAGTAAAGAAAGGATATAGCAAAGAAAAAGAGGAGGACGTGTGGGGATACAAAGGAGAACAGGCAGAAGCAACAGGAGCGGAGAAAAAGATTTATCTGACACAAACCAGGAACACTAAAGAAAAGAGGCAGCAAAAGGAAAGCGGAAATAAGGTAAGAGGAAAAGATTAGGAAGTAAGCAGAAAGTAACGATACAAGAACACGGTAAAGTGTCAGGCAATAAACCAAAAGAAAATACAGAAAGAAGGAAAGGGGTAAAAGAGGTCGGGAATGAGAAAAGAGATAAAAATTCTTCGAAAGGTGACAGCAAAGAAAAGATTAAAGAAAAAAAGAAAAAGAATTAAAACGAAAAAAAAGGAGAAAGACAAGAAGAAAGGTAAAGAGAAAAGGCAAAAAAAAAAAAACAAAGGGGGAAAAGGATAAGAAAAAAAAATAAATTTATAAAAAACAATTTAAAAGGAAAGGGGACGAAAGGAAAAAAGGAAAATTAAAAGGAAATAAAAAAAGAAAAAAGGAAGAAAGAAAAAAAAAGAAAAGAGAAATATTAAAAAAAAAATAAAGAAACGGATAAAAAAAGAAAGAAAAACAGGGGAAGGAAAGAAAGAGAGGAGGGGAAAAAGGAAAGCGAAGGAATAAAAAAAATAACAAAAACAAAAAGAAGAAAAAAAAGAAGGTTAAAGCAGAGAAACGAAAATGAAAGCAAAAAAAAAAAAAGAAAGAAAAGAAAGCGAAAGAAAGAATTTTTTTTAACAGAAAAGTAAAGTAAAAGGAAGAAAAGAAGATAAAAGGGCGAGAAAACAAAAAAAAAAAGAAAGAACCGAAAAAAATTTAAAGGTGGAAAGGGGAGGATAAAAAAAAAGAACCGAAAATGGTAAAAAAAAGAAACAAAGTAAAGAAACACGGCCAAAAGGAAAACGGAATTAGAAAAAAGAAAAGGAGAAAAGGGAAAAAAAAAAAGAATTCAGGGAAGAAAAAAAAGAAAAGGAAAAAGGGGGGGGGGAAAGAAAAAAAACGAAAGAGAAAAGGAAAAGGAGGCGAAGAGATAAAAAAAACAAAGTAAATTAAAAATTTTTACAAAAATTAACAAAAAAAAAATATAAAGGGGAAAAAGAAAGAGAAACGGGAAACAAAGGGGCTAAAAAAAAAAAGAAAAAAACAAAAAAAGAGAAGAAAAAAGGAAACGAACAAAAAAACGGAAAAGGGAAAATAAAGGGAAAAATAAAGGTAAAAAACGAAAGGGAAGAAAAAATAAAGTAAAAAAAAAAAAAAGAAAAAAAATAAAAAAAATAAAAAAAAAAAAGAAAAAGAAAAAAGGAAAAAAAAAAGAAGAAAAAAAAAAAAAAAAGGAAAAATTTTTAAAAAAAGAAAAAAAAAAAAAAAAAAAAAAAAAAAAAAAAAAGCACAAAGAAAAGATTAGAAGAGAAAGGAAAAAAAAAAAACGAAGAAAAAAAAAAAAAAAAGCAATTAAAAAAAAAAAAAAATAGGATAAATTGAAGAAAGTAAATAAAATGAAAAAGTGAAAAATAAAAAAAAATAATTAAAAAAATTTTTTAAAAAAAAAATAAAAACAAAAAAATGAAAGGATGAAACTGAATTATTTTAAAAATAAAACAGTGAAAAAGAATAACTATTAAGGAAAAAAATAGAAAAAATTACTTAAATAAATAAAAAAACCTCAAAACCACCATGGAAAGAAATAAAAAAAAAGAAAGAAAAACCTAAAAAAAAATAAGGGAAAATTTAACTTTTTTTTATTCTAAAAAAAACTTCAAAAGTAAAAAAAAACAGAATTTAAAAAATTTAAAAAAAACATTTAAAATACCCAAAAATTTATAAAACAAAAAAAAAATCCTATTTTAAAAAAGAAAGAAAAAGGTAAGAAGAATTATAACCCTTTTTCAAAAAAAAAAAAAAAATTATCCTTCAAGAATCCTAATAAAACCTAAAAAAACACAAAAAAAAAAAAAAAATTCGGTCAAAGGTTAAAAAAAAACATTTTAATTTAAAAACAGGAAAAGGAGCGAAAAAAAAATACAAAACCAGAGGAGAAAACAGGAAATGAAATAAAAAATAATTAGGATGGAAAAAACAAAAAACATAAAAAACAAAAAAAATTTTAAAAAAAAGAAAAAGACAAAAATGAAATAAGAAAAAAATTACAAAGCAGTTAAGAAAAAACAAAAAACAAAAGGAGAAATTTCATAAATTAAAACTTCTAAAAAACGGGGAAAAAAGAATAAGGAGGAAAAAAAAAAAAAAAAGGAATAAAAAAAAAGAAAACCGAAAAAAAAAATTACTCCCTTAAAAAATAAAGAAAAAAAAGAAAAGGAAAAAAAAAGAAAAAAAAAAAGAGAAAAAAAAAAAGGAAAGAAAAAAAAAGAAGGAAAAAAGAAAAAAAAAAAAGAAAGAAGACAAAAAAAAGAAGGGAAAAAGGAAAAGGAAAGAGGAAAAAAGGAAAGAGGAAGAGAAAGGGAAGAAAAAAGAAAAAAAAAAAGAAAGAAAAGAAAAGAAAAAAGAAGGAAAAAAAAGAAAAGGAAAAAGGAAAGGAAAAAAAAGAACGAAAGCAAAGAAGAAAAAAGAGGGAAAGGAAGAAAGAAAAAAGGGAAAAGATAAAAAAAAAAAATCTAAGGAAAATGAAGGAGAAAGAAAAAGGGGGAAAAAAAGCAAAGAAGAAAAAAAAAAAGAATGAGAAAAGAAAGAAGAAAAAAAAGAAAGAGGGGGAAAAAAAAAAGAGAAGAGGGGGGAAAAGTGGAAAAGTGGCAAGTTTATTTAACAGGTAAAGAAAAAAAGAAAGGAAAAAAGACAAAAGGAAAAAAAAAAAGGGAAAGAAAAGAAAAGAAAAGGAAAAGGAAAAAAAAAAAGAGGAGAAAAAAAAGAAGAAAAAATAAAAAGAAAGAAGAAAAAAGGAAGCAAGGAAGAAAGGAAAAAAAAAAAAAAGAAAATAAGGAAGAGGATAAAAGGGGAAGGAAAGGAGAAAAGATAAAAAAGGAAAAAGGAAAGAATGGGAATAAGGGAGAATTTTTGGGATGGAAGGGAAAAGAAAGAAGGAAGAAGAAAGAAGAAAAGAGAATAAGGATAAAGAAAGAAAAACAAGGAAGAAGTAAAAAGAAAAGGAAGAAGAAAAAAGAAGGAAAAAAAAAGTAAAAAGAAGAAGGAAAAAAAAAGGAAAGATAAGAACAGAACAAAAAGGGAAAGAGTGGAAAGAAGGGAAGAGGGGAAACCCAAAGACAAACAAGGGGTTGAAAAGAAAAGGAAAAAGGAAAAAAATAACAAAAGAAAATAGAAGGAGAAGTAAGGGGAAAAAAATAAGAAAAGGGGGGAAAAGAAAAAAAAAGGAAGAAAAAAAAAGAAAAGAGAGAAAGAACAAAGAAAAAAAGAAAAAGGAAGAAAAAAACTGAAGAGGAAAAAGGGAAAAAAAAACAGGAAAAAAAAAAAAAGGAAACGAAACTAAAGAGAAGAAAAAGGAAAAGGAACAATAGTAAAAAAAGAAAGAAGGTTTGGTAAAAAAAAAAAAGAAAGAAAAAAGGGGAAAAATCTTAAAAAGGGGAAGAAAAAGAAAAAAAAAAAAGAAAAAAACAAAAAAAAAGGGAGGGGGAAGAAAAAAGAAAGAAGAAAAGAAGGGAGGAAGAAACAACTAAAAGGAAGATAAAAAACAGAGAAAAAAAAGAAAAAAAAAATAAAAAAAAATAAAAACAAAGGAAAAGAAATAGAGAAAGGAAGTTAAAAGAAGGAACAAAAGAAAAAAAACAAAGAAGAAAAAATAGAAAAGGAAAGGAAGAAAAAAGAAAGAAGAAGGAGAAAGAAAAAAAAAGGAGGGAGAAAAGAAAAACGAAAAAAAAGAAAAAAGAAAGAAAAAGAAAAGAAAAAGGGAAGAAAAGGGTAAGAAGAAAAAAAGAGAGAAAGAAAAAAGAAGAATAAAAAAAAAAAAGGGAAGGGAAAAAATAAAAGAAAAGAAGAATAAAAAATGAAAAGAGGATAAGAAAAAAAGCAAAAAGAAAAGGAAAGAAAAGAAAGAAGAAGAAGAAAAAGAAAAGGGAAAATAAGTAAAAAAGGAAAGAAAGAGAAATAAAAAAGAAAAAAAAAGAAATTTTAAATATTAAAAAAAGAAAGAAAAAAGGAAAGGGAAAAAAAAAAAGAAAAGAAAGAAAAAAGGGAGAAAAAAGAAGAAAAAAGAAAGAAGGGAAAAGAGAAGAAAAGGAAAAAAAAAAGAAAAAGAAAAGGAAAAAGAAGAAAGAAAAAAGAGAGAAAAGAAAAGAGAAGAAGTAAGGGGAAGAAAGAAAGAAAGGAAAGAAACGAAAAAAAGAAAACAAAGGTGAAAGAAAGAAAGAAAAGAAAAGAAAAGGAAAGAACGAAAGAAAGAAAGGAAAAAGAAAAGGAAGAAAAGAAAAGAGGAAAAGAAAAAGGAAAAGAGGGAAAGGAAAGAAAGAAAGAGAAGAAAAAAAAGGAAAAAAGAAAGAAAGGAAGAAAAGAAAAAAGAGAAAAAGAAAAGAAAGAAAAGAGGAAGAAAAGAAAGAAAAAAGAAAGGTAAGGGAAGAGAAGAAAGAAGAAAGAAAAGAAAGAGAGAGGAAAAGAAGGGAGAAAAGAGAAAAGGAAAGGAGAAAAAGAGAAAAGAAAAGAAGGAATAGAAGAAGGAAAGAGAGGAAGAAGGGAAAAGGAAAGAGAAGGAAAGAAAGGAGAAGAGGAAAAAAAGAAAGAAAGGAGAAAAAAAAAGGAAAGAGACAAGAAAAGAAAGGAAGGGAAAAAAGGAAGGGAAAAAAAGTAAAAAAGGAAAGAAAAAAAAGAAAGGAGAAAAAAAAAAGAACCCCCCCAGACCCCCCCCCCCACCACACACAGAAAAGAAAACAACCAAAAAGCAAAAAACCCAAACCCCACCAAGACCCCAACCACCACGAAAAAAGAAAGAAGAAAAGGAAAGAAAAGAAAAGAAAGAAAGAAAGAGAAAAAGAAAGAAAGAAAAAGAAAAAAAAGAAGAAAAAGAAAGAAAGAAAAAGAGAAAGAAGAAGAAGAAAGAAGAAGAAGAAAAAGAGAAAAGAAAAAAAAGAAGAAAGAAGGAAAAAAAAGAAAAAGAAAGAAAGAAGAAGAAGAAGAAAAAAAAGAAGAAAAAAAGAAAGAAAAGAAAGAAATAAGAAAAAAGAAAAAAAAAGAAAAGAAGAAAGAGAAAAAAAGAAGAAGAAAGAGAAGAAAAGAAAAGAAAGAAAAAAGAAGAAGAAAAGAAGAAAAAAGAAAGAAAAAAGAAGGAGAAAGAAGAGAGAAGAGAAGAAGAAAGAAGAAAGAAAAGAAGGAAAAAAAAAGAAAGAAAAGAAGAAAAGAAAAAGAAAAAAAGAAGAAAAAGAGAAGAAAAAGAAAAGAGAAGAGAAAAAAAAAAAAAAGAAAGAAGAAAAAAAGAGAGAAAAGAAGAAGAAAAAAAAAAGAAAAGAAGAAAGGAAAGAAGAAAAAAAGAAAAAAGAGAAGAAAAGAAAGAGAAGAAAAAGAAAAAAGAAAAAAAGAAAAGAAAGAAAGAAGAAAAAAAAGAGAGAAAAAAGAAAAGAAAAGAAAGAGAAGAAGAAAAGA
>JAJQQW010000955.1:0-16122 GCA_025583905.1 Ia io | reverse complement strand
GAGTTATTTTGAAAGAAGTGGCATTAGAAGAAGTTTTAAGTTAAAAATTTGGCTCTTAAAAGAAATTTCAAATCTTTGTTATGTAGTATTTTGGTCTTTTGACTAATGGAGTTTGCCGACCATGTCTAGGCTGATCACTTCATCTCAAGGTCCTTAGTTACATTGAAAAATGCATTTTGCCTGTCAGGTTAACATATTCACTGTTTCTGAGTTAGGACGTCTGAACATTTTGGGGATGCCACTATTTCTGCCTGGCTACATATAGAGTGCTTGTTTAGGTTCATGTTTTTCATCTTCTTATGTATATTTCTGTTTTAGTTTTAATATTACTGTTTTTAACTTTTGTATCACTTCAAAAATAACTTTTTGCTTTATAAACTAACATGCCCTATTTATTTTAAATATGATAATATGCTGATGATCCAAAATATTGTTTCTCTATATATTGAGTTTAGCATTTGGAATTTTCTTTAAATGTTTAAAGAAGATTTTTTTTTACCCATATAGAAAGTTTTATTAGTATTTTTAATTGGATTTATGAGGAAAGAGTTCCTGGAGACTGATACTCATTTTTGCTGGCATCATCTGGCCTGGCTCTTCTTTTCAATTTGTAATTTTTTTCTCTTACTTCGTGTTAAGTTCACTCACTGGTACCATTCAGTTAAGAAAATACGCTTTTTAACCATGTGTGGAATGTACTGTTCATATTTTTTTGACGAAAAGGCTGTTTCTACTATTGGGGAAGGAATTTTTTCAGGGAAAGAGATGAAGAAGATGAAAGGTGATGAGAAAGTTTTGTTCAAAGTGTTAAACCATGTAGCAATAGATGAAGTGCTCTTTTTGTTTAGTTCATTAGCAAATTGTTCACAGGCTTGGAATTCAGGATATCTTTCATCTAGTAGAGTTAAAAGATATTGTTAGTTGGTGACTGCTATGGATTTCCCCAAATTGAAGGAGATGCTGGAAATGAGCTCTCTTCCAATACTAGTAAATATTATTTTTAGAGGTAAGGACTTTTCTGAACAGCTCTAGAGAAAATTTTTTGGAGAGAAATTTTTAGAGAGAAAATTATTTTTATTGGAGAAGACAGTACAGAAACTTTAACCTGTTAGATGCTGATTATTGGACTCAATCTTTCATTATTGTAAAAGTGAAAAATTTGAACAAACACATGATAGAAAAGTCTCTTTATGGTGTTTGTTCTTTGGAAATAGAAACTTTTTTTTTTTAAAGGTTGGTTAGAGTTTTTAGGTAGTTTTTGTAAAGTTTGTCTGATATTTCTTTTTTTTTAAAAAGTGGTATTTCTTTATTGATTTCAGAGAGGAGGGAGAAGGAAGAAGAGAAGATGAAACCATCAATGATGAGAGAGAATCATTGATCGGTTGCCTCCTGCCACGCTCCTACTGGGGATCAAGGTCCGATAACCAGGCATATTGCCTAGGTGAGAATCGAACCTGGGGACCCCTTCAGTCCGCAGGCTGAGGCTCTATCCACTGAGCCAAGCCAGCTATGGCGGTCTGATATTTCTTAATTTGAATGATGACAGGGTGCCCTAATTTTTTTAATATACAATAAAAATTAAGAGAGTAATTGAGAAAGTTCCTTTTGCATCTAGGTTTATGTGTATATTTTAATGTAGATACACTCTTTCTTGTTGAAACGGATTTAAGGTGTATTGGGGTTACAATCAAGGGATAGTAAAAACCCAGCCCGATTCAGGTAATTATAAAAAAAACTCACATCAGGGACAGAGAAATGTGGATAAAGAGTAGTCTTTGCACAATTCCATAGGGATTAACCACAGCCCAATGCTGTTAAGATTGCTCTTGAACCTCTGGTGACTTCCTTTTGCTAGTAGAATAAAATCTAAAATGCATATCATGAAAATATAAGGTCTCATATAAGGGGGTGGGCAAAGTAGGTCTGCTGTTGTTCATATGATAAACAATATAATACAAAGACATCAATAATACAAGAATAAAGTCTGTGTTTCCACATACAACTTAAAAAACCTACTTTTGCCACCCATGATATCTTCCCTTAATTGTCTGATTTCCATCTCCTTCCACTCTGTACCTCACTTCCCATCATTTCCTCTTTTAATGTGGTTCTTTACCCTGGAGGTTCATGTTGATGCTTCAATCTTAGGGTTGGTTCCCAGGATTAATGTTACTACTCCAAGGTTTACCTGCACCCCTCTGTTGCAAAATAGCTCTCTCATCTGCCACTCACCAGAATTTTTTTTTTTTCCTTTTTTAAAATTTATTTTTTTCTTCATAGCTCTGTCATGATAGGTTATGACATTTTCAGTTATTTACATTGTTTGTCTCCATGATTAAAATATAAGTTTTAAAAAGTTAGGGATGTGGTATTTATCATCATTATTATCCCCAATTCCTAGAATAGTCTGGTAGTTATAAGATATTTGTCAAGGGAATGCGTGCATGCAGTGGTGATGTGTGGGGGAGAGTTTGGGGGAATAGTTTTGCCTGGGTTCTCTTGAAGGTCCTGGTTCTCATTTGGATAGCTTTCTGATGATCATTTAGTAATGCGCCCTTCATGTATATAGGAAAAAGGGAGATTCATGAAATGGTGGTCACATATGTGCCATTCCTAGCAGAGATCTACTAGGCAAGAATTGAGTTGGTTATTCCTGCACTTCTGTTCCCTAAGCCTCAGGCGTACGGAATAGTTTAGCCTAGGGGAAATGTTCCTGAGGCTTAATGAGATAGTGCAGATGTTGTGTTATCACAGAGGCCTGCCTAGGACCTAGTAAATTGCTTAAGTAATGTTAGCTATCCCTGTGTTATTCCCAGTCATCAACTTTATTAGTTACGGGTTGTTAAGACAAAAAAATACTTCAAGTATTACTAAGCAAAACTCTGCAGAATAGTATCAGTTTGCTCCTGACTGACCTTTTTTTTTTTAGGCCAAACTTGGCAAAATTGTGTTTGGGATACGTATTACTTCCTAGGGCTGCGTTACAATTTACCACAAAACTTGGGGCCAAATTTAGCCATTACTCCAGAGTTGCCACTTTCCAGTGTGGTTTGTTAGTAGCCACACTGACTATTTAAATCTAATTAAAGTTCAAAACTTTAGTTCCTCTGTTCACAGTAGCCGCATTTCAAATTACCCATGTAAGTGTGGCTACCATGTTGGACAACACACAGCATATAATCATTTCCATCCACCACAGATAATGCTTTTTGGATAGCACTGACTAAAACAATAGGGGTATTCTGAATAGCACTTTTATTTGCTTTAGATGACTTTCTATAGGTTTTGTTTATTTCAATATATGTTTAGATTAATAAATGTGGAGAGGTTAATAATAGCTGAAATAATTTTTTTTATGGATTTCTTTTTAAAGTACTACAGCCAGAATGTACTCATTATATTATTCATCGCGAATTTGTTTATTCCACCAACTCCTTTTTCCAATGTGGGGAACATTGGGAGTCAGTAATAGAACATTACTGCATGTCTTTTTTTTTGTATATTTATAACTAAGGTCCTGGAGGAAACAAGATACTGTTTATTCTATTTTATTTTGGGGGGAATTATATGCCAGAGACTAATGCTCTTGTTGTATTGAAGGCTACAAAATTATAGTATTAATGAGAAACAGATTTTCTTTTATACCCAGAAAGAATTCAATGTATATTCTTCCTTACTGTATGTGAAATTGGAGTTTTTTCTTTCTCTCAGATTGTTTATCTTCTCCTACTTGTCCTCATCCCATGCTTTTGATTTTGCTGCCTAACTTCTCTCTTCCATTTAACTCCACTCTTCTCTTGTTTTTCTGTCTCCCCTTCTTTTTTCCCTCCCTATCATCATTCTCCAATTTTTCATCCTTACAAAAAATGGAAATGACACAAAATTTTCGAAATTGCTTGTTTGTAATAAATACTTAAAATCGTTTTCTTCAATTTGGTAGACCCTTATTTTTAAAGTTTTGGCGCTTCCTCATATCACCAGTGATTAAAATTTAATCAGTGTGGCCGTATTTATTTTCTGCCACCAAAGGCAAATCGTAATCAATTACTTTACTGTTATATTATAGGTTATATTTGAGCTGTATACATTTGTGCAAATTCTATGAGACATTCTGAGTAAAAGGAAAATCTTGTTAGACATTGCACATGTATTTCACTTATAAACTTTTTTTATTTTGATGTAATTTTTCCATTCACAGAAAAGCTGCAAAATAATTACCATTTTTATCATTACCTATGATTCCCCCAAATGTTAATTTTTTAACAAATTGGTAATTCTCTCTTTATATATACACATTGTTTTTTTCTGATTCTTTATTTTTTCTTTTTTATCATCACACGAGGGTACATGCTTTAGAGAGAGGGAGAAGGGTGGGTGAGGGTGAGGGAGGGTCAGGGACATATTTCATATATTACAGTTGTCCCATTAATGTCATTAATTAGAAAAGAATCCAGATCCAATGCTGCATTCAGCTGTCAGGTCTCTTTAGTCTTCTTTGATTTGGAACATTTTCTTTGTTTTTCAATGAGTTTCATGACCTTTATCAATTACAACATTTGAACTACCCTCAAACTTTTTTTAGGTAATAAGAGCTTTTTATTTTTTGGTAATATAATTCGCAAACCATACAATTTTACCCATTTTAATGTTTAATTCAGTGGTTTTTTAGTGCTGAAACAGTGTTACATGTGACCATTACCACCATCAATTTTAGAATATCTTCCATCACTCCAAGGATAACTCTATACTCTTAGCGGTTTCTTCCATTTCTTTCACCACCTTATCATAGGCAATTTTTTTTTTTTTTTTTTTTTTTTACTAAATCTTACTTTGTTTTTGAAGTTTTCCTATTCTGGCCATTTCATATACATGGAATAATTGAAATTTTACTTTTTAGTCTGGCTTTTTTACTTAGCATACTATTTTAGCAAGATAATTAATACTTTCTTTCTCTTTAATGGTATAACTAGAGGTCCGGTTGCACGAAACTTGATGCATGGGGGGTGTGTGACCTCCCTGGTGGAGTAGCCCAGTCTCAGCTACCACTCACCATCTGGGACCCCCCTTGAGGGATTTCTAACTGCCCGTTAGGGAGCCCTGAATCCTGTGGGAATTCGGACCTAAAAGGGCAGTCGGACATCCCTCTCACATCCAGGACTGCTGGCTCCCAACTGCTCGCCTGCTGCCTTCTGATTGTCCCCTAACTGCTTTCTGCTGCCAGCCTGATCACCCCCTAACCACTCCCCTGCCAGCCTGATTGATGCTGTAACTGCCTTTCCCTGCCAAGCTGATTGTTGTTTAATTGGTAATAGGTGAACCATTGATGGAAGTCCTGAATATGCAAATACTTAACTAATGACTCAGATTTTCCCATTTTTGTTAGATACATTTGAAATGCTACTAGTGGGGTGTTTGGGTGGAGGTCGCGTGAAGAGGCGCAGGTTTGCGCCTAACTGTCTCTCACCCTGCAGGCCTGTGTCACCCTAACTAGCCCTCCCCTCTGCAGGCCTGGTCACACTCCCAACTTGCTCTCTCGCACCTGCCAGGCGCGCAGTGTTACCCCCAACTTCCTCCTCTGCTGAGTCCTGGTCACCCATAACCTGCCCTCCCTTTGCGGGCCTGTCCCTCCACAACTGTCCCTCCCTTGCTAGTGCTCGTCCCCCTCCCAACTGCCCGTTTCCCCTGCTGGCCATCTTGTGGTGGCCATCTGTGTTCCACATGGGGGCAGCCATCTTTGATACCACATGGGCATCCATCTTGATGTTGGAGTGATGTCAATCTGCATATTACTCTTTTTATAGAGAGAATAAGGCCTGGTTGCATGGGTGGTGGCCAGCTGGTTTTCCCTGAAGGGTGTCCCGGATCATGGTAAGAAGTTTTCCCCCTTGGGGCATGGGGCAGGCTGGGCGAGGGACCAGTGGAGAGGTGGCAGGCTCCACCGCCCCCTGGCAACCCAAGTAGGAAGGCCCATAGGTATCCGGAGATTTATTTATCTTCTACAATTGAAACTTTGTAGGCCTGGAAGCGGAGCCAATAAGTCCTTCTGCTCTCTTCGTGTGGCAGCCATTTTTGTTATGGATTTATTTATCTTCTATAAGTTGTAACTGTTGTAGCCTAAAGGCAGAAGGCCTGGACTGGCCAGGTGTGTGGAACGCTGGCGAGTCCTCCCTCGCCTGTGGTGCAACCCTAGCCTCCTGCTCTCTCCAGCTCTGTGACTGCTGTCAATTTTTTGTTGGAATTTATTTATCTTTCTATCATTGAACTTTGTAGCATTGAGTGGTTCAGGCCTGGCCCGGCAAGGGGCCAGGCCAGAAACTTTGGCTTTCCTCCAATCTCTGCGGGACAACCCAAGCCTCCCTCTGCTCACCATGTCTGCACCAGCGACTTGGTTGTGTTATTTGCATAGTTTCGTCCTGAATGTCATGTGGACGCGGCTTGTGGACTTGGCATTGTGGATAAGTGGGAAGTATCTCGGGATGTACGAGGTACAATTTGCAAATACCCGTCTTTATATATTAGATAGTGGTGATATATCATTGTATTTAATATGACACTTTTATCTGTCAGTTAATGGGCCTTTTGGCGTTGTTGAGCTATCAGAATATTATGCTGTCTCAATATGAACATTTGTCTTACAACTTTTTGTGTGGAAGATATGTTTTCATGTTCTCTTAGTGATATGTACTATCTAGAAGTTTAGGAATTACTGGAACATAATGTTTATTGTACGTTTAAAACAATTTGACGAAATCTGGCCCACTTGTATCCCAAAGCAATTAGCACCAATTTACTATTTCTACTGAGCAATGTATGATTTCCGATTTCTTCTAATCTTGTCCATCCTTGTTATTGTCTTTTTATTTAGTTAAGAGAGGAGAGAGATAAGATAGAGAGATGGTGCGTTAGCTTGAAGGCGATAGAAATTATTAGATAGGTAGATAATTGAAATAGTTAGATAGATAGTGAGATAGATAGACTAGATAAATAGATGTGGAAAAAACACATTGATCATTTTGCATTCCTGTATGGCACCCCGGCTGGGATCAAACATGCCAACCTGGGTATATGCTCCTCAGCCCCGGGAAATACGGAAACCCTGATGCACTTTTTTTGGTGCATGGGGAACAAATGCTACGCCGCCAACTGAGCCCTGTCAGCCAGTGCACCACCTTCTTTTAATTATAACCATCAAGTGCATATGATAGGGTATTTCGATTTATCTTAAATATACATAACATTATATTTAGAATTTTAACCGATTATAAGTCTATCTGTTCAGTGTATCCATTAAAGCAACATCACCACTCTTCTGCAACCATCACCACCATCATTTTTCAGGTTTTTCTCTTTTCTAAACTGAAAATCTTATTCCACATTAAAACAATAACGTCCCCATTCCTAAATAATGGTTTTATGATTTGCATTTCTGGTTGGCAGTATGTTTAAGTATCTTTTCCTGTCTTATCATTCTATATCCTTCCTTTAGGAGTGTGTACTCATCTATTTTGCCTATTTTTTAAATGGTGTATTGGTCTTTTGTATTAAAATGAGGGTTGTAGTTCTTTATATAATTTTACTGTTTACCAAGGCCGCATTGGACAAGATACAAATTAAATTTTTACAAAAATGTTTCTCTTATTTTTTCTGTGTTGTCTTTGTGACTTTCCTAAATTTGGTTGTCCTTTTTGATGCACCAAAAGGAGGGTTTTTTTTTAACTTTGATGATGTATTTTAAAATTTTTTTACCTTCTTTGTTTATTTTTTTGTTACTCATTGTTTTGGTGTTAAAAATATATAAGGAATAAAAAACCATTGGTTTCTTTTTACCTCCACGGGTTATCTAGATTTTTATGGCTGTTTTTTCTTCTAAGGAATTTATTAGTTTTTAGTTTAAACCTCAAAAAAAAAACTTCTTTCATCCTTTAAAAAACTGGCTCTTTCCTCCCACCCCTTTTGTTATTCTGGAAAATCTTACCTCTAGGGAATAGGGGCTGCTTCTTCAGTCCATTTGTGCTGCCCCCAGGGGGACTAGGGGGGGGGAGGGTAGTGTTTTTCCCTTTGAGCTATTTTGGTTCCTCCATATATAAAGCATTTTTTTTGGTTTCATTTCATTGAAATAATCTCATAAAAATTTATTCCTTTTATTTTCTTATCCTTTTCTGTTTCTCCAAATAATGATGGGTTTCTTTAAATCATTCAACCAAAAATTCATTTTGGGGGGGAAATTTTTGGGCCCACTCTCCCTCAATTTTTCCTACCATGGTCTCTGTTATTCATTGGGGGCCGTTTTTCTTTGGGAATTGTCCTTGTTGTCATTTCGCTCCTTCACCAGCACTATAAACCTCTTCCACTTCCTTCTCAACTCTAGGCTTTATTCACCTTCCATGACTTTGGGTTTTTCAGGGGGGCAAAACTTGTTCTAAATGACCAGGGGGGGAAATAACTTGGGGACCTTTTTTTTTGCTGGGGTCTTTAAAAAAATCGCTAAAAAAATGCATATATCTGTACTCTGATGATAAAAAAAACTTCCCATATTTTCTTTCTTTTTTTCTTCTAACCTTCCTTTCCTTCTTATCCTTCACTTTCCATTTTTTACCTTTTCCTTCCTTTTTCTTAAGCCCTTTCCCAAGCCATTTTTCATTTCTCAATTTTAGGGTTTCTTACTTTCTTTTTCTAAAAAAAAAATCTTAAACCTATTTTTCTCAAAACTTTTACCTCTTATCCAAAAAATCCATTTAATTTCCTATTTTCTTCATTTTTTCCTTCAAAAATCCAATTACCTATGAAAGAGTCTCAGTGTTGTTTTTCCCCCAGGGCCCTTGAACCAATCCTGGTTAAAGATGTTTCAAATGAAGGGGGGATGGGCTGGGGAATTGGGATGGGGTACTGAGTTTTTTTGCTTAGAACTTGGGACAAAAAAAATACCTTGGAATCAAAAATCCATTTATCTAACTGCCTTGGGCTCCTATTAACAAGAAATTTCTTGGTGGTTCCTAGGAAAAAAAATTACCAAAAGCTGTACATTGGGAAAATCCACTTGTTAAAAAAATTTCATTTCATTTTCTCTCTATATATTTTCTACTTTTGGTTATCCGCAAAAATAGCCTGGTAATTTTTTACGTGTCTCATCTTCACTTTTTAAACAGGTTTTTAAACTTTTCAAACAGATATTCTATTAATTATTTACATGATTATTGTTTACTAGAGGCCCAATGCACGAAATTTGTGCAAGGGCCTTGGCCCTGCCCCCACCCCTGGGGGGCCTCTGCCACCTCTGTCATGCCCCCCACCCTGCGGCTTTTGCGTCTGGAAGGAAGTTCCTTGTCTAATTAGCTGTATTACACTTTTAATTATTTACAGACCGTTTATATGCTGAAAGTATTACAGATTCCAATTTTTTTCCCCCATTGAATCTTCCCACTCCCCCCCACCCAACTCGGCCTTCTGCAACTATTATCTGTGGTACCGAAGGTTAAGCCGATACATGCATATAATGCTCTGATAAATCTCTCTTCACCCTCCAACCCGCCCCACATTTTCCTAAACATTCAGTTCATTAATAATAACAACTGGCCCAGGGCATGAAAATTCGCGCAACCTTGAAAGGAACTGAGGGCTAGTGAGGCCGTGGTGGCATGGAGGTGTCGGACTGTGAGCCAATCCATCCTTCGCAGCCCCCGGCCATGTCGCCATCACTGCTGGGCAGCCGACACACCTGTCGACCTGCCACGCCACATGCTGGACTGCACGGGCCCTGCTTGCACCTGCGAATTGGGGGGCGCTAAGCGATGTGCTGCCGGGCCAGCACCAGGTGGGGGCAAGAGGTGGGGCGAGAGCCATCATTTGGGGTTGTTGAGTGCGGCTTGGGTCTGTCCCGCGTGGCCCTGCGAGGAGGAAGGGGATGGGGGTGAGAAGCTCTCATGTGCAATTGGGTGGCCCGGGGTGGGGGGGGGGTGCACGTGCTGACTTGGCAGCCCGACTTTGGTCGGCGTGCGGCGGGGTGAGCGATGATGGGGGAGTCGGGTGTGTGGACCGGGGGGGTGGGAGGGCCGGGGCACAGGGGGCAGGGTTGGTGCTGTCGAGCAGAAGGCTTGGTGCGGGAGTGATGCTAGACCCATCATGGCGAGTGATTGTGAATGACGACATCTGGGAGTGGGGGGGTGGTGTTGGGACCATGTGTGCGGTAGCCAAAGAATATTTTTTCTGTGTAGGACCACAGCCAGATGGGATATGTCTTACTTGTCTCCACTCTCAACGTTGACTCAGCGATAGATGACCGGAGTAAATATTGACATTTGATACATCACTTTATGAGTGAGTCTGGCAATCCTTCCCGCTCACACGGTCTGTCCGACGACAGCCTAGCTGTCTTGACCAGGGAGATAGACCACCTTCAGCCATGTCCCCACGTGCACACTCCCTGGTTGTCATATTCGCACTACAACATTAGTGACTAGGGTGTACATCTAGGTTGTGTTCATAGCATTTGCCCGTCTACTCTGCACTTATATCATCAGAAGGATCGTTACATATAGATATGCTTAGATCATTCACCCAATTTGCAGTTCGCAGATAAACTTGGTTCTTATTCTACTGAGACAATTGAGGGCCAACAATGGACAAACAGAGATGCTTAGCACATACCCTTGAGCTTCAGTGAAGTCCTGAGCAGACCGCATTTCCCATGCTTTTTGCCTGCTAACTGTTGTTTCAGATGAGACAGTGGAGCCCTCTTTCATGCTGGGCTTGTGTCTCTCTACCTGTGCTTTTTGGATACTACCCCTTTCCTCTCAAGTACTTGTTCTATCAATTATTTCTTCTATCTTCAAATACTTTTTCTTACTGTCTTTCTCCTTATCAGCTATAACTCTCCACTGAATGAATGATCGAATGAATGAATGAATGAATGAAATGATTCAAGAGAAATATGTTATCATACAACCAAAATATTAATATACACTCAATTGCTTCTTGCTTGGGGCCAGGAGTCCTCTTTCTTTTCCCTTTCGCAGCATTTTGAAACAGTAATCTAAGGTTAGCTGTTACCTATTTTTCTTTATTTTTTTTCTTTTTCACTTGCAATTGACATACATTATATTATATAACTTATAGTGATCACGGCCAACCCTTTTCCTATTATAAGAAATCGTTGCTGGCCCAGAATTCCCCTTTGCTTATCCTCAAGTCCCATCCCACTCCCCTCACTGTTTTAAATCAGGCAACCTTTATTTTAGCTTTTTTAAGTTATTTTATAAGTTTATTATTATTATTTTTTAAATGTTTCAAGTATCACAAATTTGTAGTACATTTGTCCTCCTTTTATTCCCCCATAGACCTCTCACCTGGCCTTGCCCTACTCCGCCTGGCACATGCCCTCATCCCTCTCACCATCCCCAGCATGTCTTGCGTCTAATGGTTAATTAGTGTATATGCATGCAGATCCAAGTCCTTACCGTTGGGGTCTCTTAATCTCCCCCCCCTCACCCCCAAACCCGTACCTGTTTATAGGCCTTCCCTGCTGTCGTTTTGACAGTCTTGGCGTCCGATTGGCTTTCGTTGCCTCTGGTAATTCTTCATTTTTATTTCAATCAGTTTTATAACTTTAATTTTATATTGTTCCCCACAATGAGTGAAATGAAAATATCATGTCGGTAATGTATCTTTTCACTGACTGGCTTTTTTTTCCACTTAGCATAATGTCTCTCCAGTTTCCATTCCTGCTGTGGCAAATGGTTATAGAAATTTCCTTCTTTTTTTTTTTTTTTTAAACAAAGGGCAAAGCATTAAAGTATTCCATTGTGTATGGATTTTGTACCACTTCTGTTTTTTTTCAATATTTTAATTTCAATTGGCTGAGGGGCCACCTTAGGCTGGTTTGCCCAAATCTTAAAGCTATTGATTAAAAATTTGTGCTTTTTTGGCTAATGGGAAATACATATAGGGGGATGTGGGTGTAAATATTTATTAATAATATATTTAGATTAAAGTTTTACTATATATTTATAATATTATATATAATATAATCCTCTTCTGGACTGGGTGTTTCTGGTTTTACTTGGGGACTTTAGTCCTAGATGTGGATTTTTTCTGGGTCAAATGGGAGTTCCATTTTTTAACCTTTTTTCGGGAGGGGGGGAATAAACGGCCTTTATCTGTTTTTCCACCGTGGGCTTTTTGGCCACCAGTCTGCATTCCCACCAGGGCAGTTAAGGCACGGAAGGGTTCCTTTTTTTTCTTGGCATCCTTGCCAGCCAACTGGTCCATTTGTTTATTTTTGTGGATGATAGCCATTCTGGGCAGGTTGTGAGTGGTACCGTCATTGGTTCTTTGGAGTTCTGAATTTTTCTCTCAGATTGGATTATTGGGGGGACTTTGGGGAGCATGTTTGTCATTGGTCTCTTGGGCATTCTGGGTATGGCCTCTTTCAAAACGTTGGTCTATTTAAGGGGGTCCCAATTAAGCTTAATTTTCTTTAGATTGGGAATGTCATTTATGTCCTTCCTTTTTGGTTTTTTTTATTAGGTTGTATGAAGTTCACTGTAAATGTTGGGGGAGTAATCGAAAAAACCCCTTATGGGAGGGATAAACATAGGGGCAAATTTCGGTTCTCCCATTTTACCAGGTGGGGGGGCATTTTTTTGTTGTTTTTTGTTGTTGGGGTTTTCTTTTGCACTTTGTGCCAAGAAAGCCCATTTGTTACTTTTGATGAAGGGTTCTCCATTTGTTTTATTTTTTTCCCTCTTTAGTTTTCCTTTGGGGGCCCTAGGGTAGGCTGTATTCGTGAAAGGATTAAATATGCGCTATTGGACCAAAATGTTCTGTTATTTTGGTTTTTAGGCCGATTGGGCTTCTTCTAAGATTTTTTATGGTGGGGCTTTTATTCCATATCTTATTGTTTTAAGGGTCTGTTTTAGTTTTCCATTTTTTGAGTTTCCGTTTTTTCTTCTGGCTCACTTCTGGGTCATTTTTGTTGTATGGGTGTAAGTCTGGTGGTTCTAGTTTTCAATTTTGTTTTTGCAAAGTAATCCTGTTTCCCCAAATTTTTTCCCAAACCACCAAATTTATTGAACTGGCTGTCTTTGGGGACCTCATTGATAGGTTTCTTTGGGCCTCCTTTTGTCCAAATATTAATTGAGGCATAAGGGTTTGTTTGAGTTGTGAATTTTTCTGGGGTTCTCTGTTTAGGGCTTTCCTATTGGTATCGATTTTACATGTTCTTCTTGTGCCCATTCCAAGGGCTGTTTTTTTGTGAAACGAAGTGGCTACCAATTATATATAATAAATTTTGATTTGTTCTAAATTTATTGTGAAATCCACCTCCCAAGATTTTTCTTTTTTTTTCTCATAGGATTTGTGCTGTGCATAAGGGGACCTAAGGCACGGGGTTTAAGTTTTTTTTTCCACATTTAATAAAATTTTTTATAGTGAAGGGTTTGTTTCTATGGGGTCTGTGAAAATATGGTGTTGGTTTGGGGGGATTTTTAATTGGGGGGTTGCCTTAGGAAAAAAATATAGATTTGGCTTTGGGTTAAGAGTTGATGGGGAGGTTTTTTTAATGATGTGAGCATGATTTTACAACCAATCCATGCACAAATGTGGTCTATATTTTTTCTTTTTCCAATTTGTTTATATTTTTCTTAAAATTCTTATCTCTTTTTTCAAAGCCATATCATGTAAATTTTTAATTGGTGAGTAAATGTCTTTTTTTACCTTCTTTAGGTTCAGAAATATTATTTCCATAGGTTGTCTTTAATTTTTTTTGTTTGCACATTTGTTTGTTAGAGTGTGGATTAGTTGTTTTTTAGTTTTTCTCTTTTCTGTTTGGGAGCATCAAAATTCCCAGCAACCCTCGGGGTGATTGACGAGATCGGCTATGAGTTTAGTTGTGTATGGGGGGTGTAATTTTTTTATGTCTTTTTTTTTTTGCCATTATTTATTTTTTATTTTTTTTTTGCCATTCGTGTTTTTTTAGTATGTCTGGGGGTGGATTTTGACATGTTTAGGCTGTCGTTTGTAGTTTTGATTTTGTGTGTTAAAACGTGTGTTATTGGTTGGGTGTAGTTTTTTGGTTTTTTTAAAGTTTTTGTTTTTTGTTTTTTTTGTGGGTGGGGGGGGGGTTTTTGGAATTTTTTTCTATGTTACCCCAAATATATTGTTGGTCATCTGCTAATAAAGGGACCAGTTTTACTTTTTCTTTTTTAATTTTTTGGATGGCCTTTTTCTTTTCTTCTTCTTGGTTTTGGATTTTTTGGCAAATGGGCCTAGCTGTCTTCCTCAGGGTTTACTTATTGGTCGAGAACAGTGGAGGGTGGTAGGAGGAGTAAGCGGGGCCCCTGTTCTCCTTATATTTTTTTCCTGTTGTTCTTAAGGGGTGATAATGGTTTTTTACAGTTGTTTTGCCCATTGGGGCTGTCATCGCTGTTTGGCTTTGGGGGGTTTGTTCATTTATTGGGAGCTTTTTTTTATGTTTTTTGAGGGATTATGATTTCCTTTCTATTCCGGGGGGGGGGACCTTGGCTGCAGACTGTCTAGTTATTCGAAGATATCAAGAAAGCGGCCGGCTGATGGATTTTCAGTCCCAAAACTGTGTTTTTTTTTCTGCCATCAATGGGCGCGGGATGTTACCTTCGATTATACTAGTGTTTTTATTTATCAGTTTCAGTTTTGTAGTGAGGCTGGTTTGCAAATCCCACGGTTTTTATTGATTTTGGTGGATATTTGGATGCATCCTTTTGGCGTCCACAGGGGGATTAAAATGCCCCACTTGGGTTCCAGGAGTTTATGATCTTTTAGGTCTACATGGGGCTGGGGATTTGGATTCGACTTGCTAGGTAATTTGATGTTGTGATGGATTTTTTTGGCATTTTCCTATGTTCATTGTTGGCGATATTGGACCTAGTAATTTTCTCTTTTTTTTTGTGTTTTTTCTTTGATTTGGGATTAGGGGGATAACTCAATTTAATGGCGGTCTTCATGAGAAAAAGAGCTTTGGAAAAGTGTTCATTCCTCTCCTTGAAAATTTTTTGTGGATTTCACTCTGGAAAGTCGGCTAGGTTTTTTATTTTTTCTTTGGATGTTTGATAAAAATCACCTTTGTTGAAGCCGTCTCTGGACTGGGTCTATTTTGGGTTTTGTTGACTATTCTTTTTGATAGGGGGGATCTGCTTTCAAATGTTCCTCCATTTGATATCATGGGCATACTCAGATTTTTTTATTCTTTTTCCGGTGTGTTGTTTTGGAAGGGTCCATATTTTTTCTTAGGTGAATATGGTCATTTCTTTCTAGTTGACTTGTTTTGTTGGGTAGGTTGAGTTGGTCACATAGTTTTTTTTTTTTAGAATGCTTCGGATTTTTTCTGTTGGGGTCTGCGCTTTGTTATTTCACCTTCTTTCATTTTTTTTTCTTTGGTGGTTTTTGGTTTTAATTTTGGTTCCCTTTTTCTTTTGCCTTATTGGTGGAGGCTGGCTAGATGTTCATCAATCTCGTTTATTCCTTTCCCAAAGAAACTATGCTCTTGGTTTCATTGGATTTTTTTTGTTAACATTGTTTTTTTTTTCAGTTCCCTTGGGTCATTTTATTTTCTGGCTTCTCTGGGATTTCTTTTATTATTTCCTTCCTTTCTGCTTCACTCTGGGCTTTTATTTGTGTGTCTCTTTCTATTTTTTCTTTATCAAGTTGCAGAGAGTTAGTTAGATTTGGTTTTATTTAACCAAGTGGTTTTTTCGACGGGCTAGTTAATTTGCTTGTTATTGCTGTTACAACTTCCCTCTCAGGATGGCTTTTCACTTGTGGTCCTAGATGTATTGGGGGGATTTTATGTGTTTTTGTAATTTGTTGGTCTGTGTTTCACATGGTTGTTTTTTATTTTCTTCGGCTATTTTTAGGTCATTATAGTAACTTGTTATCTTTGTTAGGCCCTTGGGGATCATTTGTTGGTAACGTCCCTCTCTTTTGGGAATTTTTTTTTAAAAAATAAAATATTTTTATTGATTTTTTTTTCCTGTAGGAGGGGAGGAAGGTAAAGGAGGGATTAGCGGGGGAGCTAGAATAAACATTGCTGAGGAGAGAAAAAAACATCGCACCCAAGCTGCCTACCTGCACACCCCTTTTCTACCCCCCCCC
>JAJQQW010000728.1:0-10000 GCA_025583905.1 Ia io | reverse complement strand
GCCTCCCATGCAAGGTATTTATTTTTAATACACAATTTTTCCTTATTTTTTTTTACCCACAAGTTAACATACAAACAAATTTATACAATTAAATAACATTATAAAAAAAAAATATACATACAATAAAAATATTCACATATCATTTTATAAATTTCCTATAACCTCACATTAAATAAACTCATATACAGCAAGGATTTTTATTCTAAAAACTGACAACAAAACTTATAACAAGGTTTACTTGAAAAGAAAAAAAAAAGAAAAAAGTACAAAATAGTTTTTTTTCCTTTTATTTTTTAAACTTAAAAATTGTTTTTATTTGTAAATAAAAAGTTATTTTTCCCCCTATGTAATTTTATAATTTCTTAATTTTTTTACCATTATAATGTTATTTTTTTTTGTCCATCTAAAAATGTTATGCGGGTTGAATTTTAAATACCCAACTATTTTTGGTTTTTGGTTTATTTTTTGGTATGGGGAAAATTGTTTTTAAATGAATATAGCAACTAAAAATTTTTTCAAGGAAAAAATTGAAAAGTAATTTGAACAATAAATTTAAGGGCTTTATTTTAGAAAACCTATTGTTCCTGGTAATATATTTTTTTTATTTTTTAACATATGATTAAGAAATTAAAGTATAGAGCCTGGAAAATAAAAAAAATGTTTTTTGACATTGGTTAAATGGAATGGGAATTTAAAAAAGCAAAGGTAAAAAAAGTTTATAAGTAAAAGTGTTCCAGGGAGAATATTTATTTGAAAAAATAGTAACGGGGAAGCGTTATTTCCTAAAAAAACTTCCATTAAAATAAGAAAAAATTTATAAACAAAAAAAAAAAAAAAAAATAAAAGAAAAATTATTATTCTAAAATTTTAAAAGGGCATTCCAAACCCAAATTATCTTGGGATTTGAGGTCTCAAACCAATTCCACTAAGGAAATATTGTAAAAAGGAACAGAAAGAAACTAATTTATTGGAAGAAGGAGCTTAAAGAAGGAAGGGCTTATTTTTGGAAGAACAAGAATTTTATTTGGGGCTAAGGGAATTAATAAATAACCCTTTTTTTAATTTTAAATTTAATCCAGACCGAGTTTTTGTAGTATAAAAAAAACTGAGTGGCCCCGTAGATTTTATTTTTTATCATCAATGTAGGATTTTATTACCACAGAGTTGGGGAGTTTTTAAATTTAATTTTTTTTTCAATGTATGAGAAATATGCTTTTGTTTTTTTTTTTGAAATAAAAAAAAAGAAAATCTACAGGACTTTACTTTTCAAACCAATAGGATACCTCCCAGTCCCCTTGTGCAAAGTTTTGGTCCCACCCCAAAACTCCCCAAGTTTTAATTAATTTTTTATTTAAAAATAATGACACCCTGCCTGCCCCAGCTGGGCATAATGGCCTCCAGTGTTTGGAAAGGGTGATCCCCACCAATCTTTATGAACCCAGAGAAAGGTCAACAGTTTTTTTGTTTTTGAAAAATTTCCCTGGTCCAGGGCACCACAATGACCCTGGGGTTTTCGGACTTCAAAAATCCCCATTAGGGCGGCCGTGCCAGGAGACCAGCGCCCCCCAAACGAAGGAAATCCTCCCTCCCTCATCCATTGAATTGAGTTTTTTCTAATTTCTCTTACTCCCCATCCCCTCCCTTCCTCTTCTGAAGTCCCCAATAAAAATATGGGGACTATATAGTCAATTAAACAAATGAGCTTTTGGTGGAACCCCAGAGGACACAGGGACCCGAGCCCTGAAAAAACAGGCATTGCCCGCTTAATGACCCGCCCACTGCGCCCAGCCCGAACCATGGTTCCCTGGAAAAACATGAGGGGAAAGCTTGGGGGAGTCAGCAAAAACCCTAGCCACCCCGCCCCCCCGAAATAAGCCCCAAGCCAAACCCCCCCCCACCCCCTGACGATCACCCCTGGGGGTCCCGAGGGTGGCCCAGTTGGTGCCCCCAAAACCCCCCCCCTGTGGGGCCCAGGAGAAAGGCCACCCCCCCTCCCTCCGCCCCCGGCCACCCCGCCACCCCCCCGCCCCCATTGAACCCCCCCCCAATCCCCCCAAAACAGGGGGGGGTGTGGGAAACCCCAAGAGCCCCAGCCCAACCTCCCTCCTGCCCGCCCCTCCCCAATGGGCTGGCCCTGCCTACCTGATCTAAGAGCCCCCATACCCATGAAAATAGGGGGTGGGGGCCAGCTTTTGGCCCCCCACCCTTATCTGGGAGCCGCCCCAGCCCCGACCCAGGCTCGGGCGCCGTGTGGCCACCCCCGGGAGAATTGGACCCCCACCAACCACCCTTCCCATCATCCCACGGGCCCCCTCCAACCCCTCCAGTACCAGCTCCCACCCCCAAAGCAGCCCCCCCCCAAGCTTCCTGATCAGGGCAGACTGGCATGACCCACCCCCAACTGCCCGCTCCATGGTCCCCCCTGGGATGCCCAGTGCCCCCGTCCTGTTGGCTTTGGGCCCCCAGAAGATTCGAGATCCCGCCCCCCAAGCTCCATGGTGGCTGGATCATGCCCTGCAACGCTTTGGCCGGGGTGGACAGCCAACCCCTTGGGTTCCCCCCCTCACCAGGGTGGTCCCCTGGCAGAAAACCCCAAAAAGGGGAGGGAACCTCTGGGGGGTCCAACCCCAAATTGGGCCTGTGACCCTGGCCACCCCCCGGGAGGAGGGAAATACCTGGGGTCCCGGTCACCCCTCGAGTCCCAACCAGGCCCCAGTTTGGGGGGAAAGAATATTAAGATTTAATGCCCCAAAGGGTTTGTCAAAGTTTTAAGCCTGGAAATCAGGCCACAAATAGGGGACCCATCAAACTCCCCATCCCCAACAAGGCCCCCAGCCCCCCCAAAGGTGGGGGGTTTAGGGGCAAATCAGGCAGGGAGAGGATGGTTACCCGCCCACCCATTAACACGGCCCGGCAAGGCACTGGTGCAGGGCCCCTCTAGTTAAAAATAATCATAACAGGCAGCCATAAATAGAGGAAAGTTATGAAGCGCAGATTGTATATCTTTATTTTCCTCCAATAAATTTGTGGGGCCCTGGCCAGTAAAAATTTTTTTACATCCCCCCCTGAGGGTCCTTTTTATATAGGAAGAAGCCTCGGCAGTCCCAAGTGGGGCTTGAGGGGACTGCTTCGAGAAGTTGTATGACAATTATTTGTTTGACGGAAATTGGTCCCCCCCAGGCCGAAAAGAAAAAAATGCCCTTGCCCAGCCTGTTTTGAAACCTGGGGAGAGGGTCAAAAAAGGGGTCCCCCCAAAACCGACCCCCCATCCATGCCAAGGGCCCGCCAGCCCGGCCCCCCAGGGGTTGTTAGCCCTGGGGATAAGGGCAAAGGCCCGCTAACCCCCTGGCGGTCACACCCCCCAGGCGCCCCCAAGGCCCCCTGCATCCCAACCCTGTGCCTTGCGGGCCCCCCACCAGGTTAGGGAACAAGCTGCCATGCCACCCCCAATGGGTCCTCCCCGTGAGTTTTTTATTCCCATCGCTAACAGGGACCCAAAGCCAACCCTCCCGCCTTCCAATTGATGTTCCCCCCCCCTGGACTGGCCCCTAGCACTTTTCCTAAAACCTTCCTGTCAGGCCCTCCCCCATTTAACTCATCCTCATCTAACATATAATTATACTGATTGTCCCCCGAGATTTATTTATGAACTGGTTCCTTTATTAAGTCTCCAGGCACCATTCCTTTGCCCCCCCCAACTCAAGAATATAATCCCCCAGTGGAGGGGGGAAACACAAAAAGCTAAATGCCAAATTGCCCTTGGGTGGGAAATTGTATTTTATTAAATTTATTAGAAGACAGTATAATTGAAAGATTCCCCTAGAAAAACTGTGGAAAATCACCCACCCCTCCCCTGCAACCACCCCCCTATACCGCCCTGAAGTGGCCCCCACCAAAACCAGAATTACCATGATCTCTTGGAAATGTAATCAAATAATCCTGGGGCCCACCAACACAGTGTCATTAAATCCAACATATAACCAAATAAGGGCTAAAGGCCTAATAAAAAGCAAATCCCTTTGACCTTGTCCCCGTCGACCCCAGGAGTTTTTTATTCGACCAGCCAAGACTTGGCCCCCGCCCTTTGCCCCACAACGGTTCCCCCCATGTCCCCCTTTTCCCGGGACCCAGCCCCTGGCTGGAACCCCACAACATGCACGAATTCCCATGGCCACCCGGGGCCCTCTAAATAACACCACACACACACCACATGGTTCACAACACAGCAACAAACTGAGTTGGCCCAGATATCTAAAGCGTTTTTCCAATTCAAGAGAATTCATAAAAATAATTTTTTTCTGGCACCCCCCACTCAGTGAAAATAATTAATGTCCCCCACCCCCCTTAGAATCTGTAGTGTGTGGTATATCCAAAGTCCCCCCATGTTTTTCCTGAAAGACCCCAGTTTTCTGGAACGTTGAAGCCCCTATTGTCATAAGACATGTACAATACTTGAAATTTTCGAAAACCTAGTTTTCCATTACCCTTTTGAAAAAGAAATGTTTGCCCCATTTTTTTAACGTGTTACCAGTAGTAAAACAGGAAGTTTGCCTTTTCCCCCCCCATGTTGCCCCAATGTCTAGTATGTTATTTTTTTAATAAAAACCAATATTTATTTTTATTTTAAACTTAAAAAATGGTATCTCATTGTTTGTCTTGATTTAACATTTTTCTTGATTACCAGGGGCACAAAAGGATCAATATCCCTAGTTAAAAATATATAAAAATTTGGTTAGGTTCAGTGAACAAAATTTTGCTCCAAAATTGGAGGTTTGTTTTTTATAGGATTAGAAAATAATAATAAATTAACCTATTATTTATAAAAATACTGGCTGTAGGCTTCCTTTACCTTTTTCAGGCATCTTCACACCCCCCCATAAACAGGGAAAGCTTCTGCTTATGAGTTTGTTTTCAAACTTTGGCTTTTTCTGAACTCCCCATCCATTCAACTGTCTTGTCAACAGCTCAGCCAGCATTAGATTATACATTGTTTTTCCTGGGGACACTTTTCCCTTTGGGGACCTGCCATTTCTGCTTTTTTTTTCCCTTCTTCAACCCTTTTGAATGAAAGTTTATTGATTTATTAAAAAAGGGATATTGGTTATTACCCTTATTTAATTAAAATAAGAACCTGTAATTATTTTCTTTAATTTTTATTCATTTAGGGAATTTTAGTTTTAATTGCCCATGACTTTAACCAATAAAAAAAATTATTTTTGGGTTTTTATCATTTAAGGTCGATTGAAGCTGTGTGAAGCTGTTATTTGCTTCTTCATTTTCTGTTTCAGTAAAAGAGAAAGCAGAAATTTTTCAAAGACTTTAAAAGAGGCTGGGTTCTCTTAAATTTTTGTGCTCGCCTATTCCACAAGCAACACATTTTTCACTTTCTTTGGCTAACCTAACATTCCCCCTTTTTATACCCCACCCCAACCCCATTTTTATCTAGCAGGAGGAAAGAAAAATTAATAAAAAAGGATTATAAACGATCCCAAAAAATATGGTGGTCCTCTTCTGTCTTTTTCCCACCTGGAAGTCTTTGCCATTACACAGCCAGATTTTTAAGGAGGGAAAATAGTGGCCATTTGGGGCCTCAGAAAAAACAAGTAGGAAGCTTTTTCCTCTTTCTCTGCAGGAAAAAACTAAACTATCCTTTTCCCCCCATTGCCTTTTTCCAATTCCATTTTTTTTTCTTTTTAAGAAACTCTTTTGAAGGTAATATCAATAAAAAAGTGGTTTGAATATTTCAAATCCATAAAAACATATATGAAACCAAAAAAGTTTACCCACAACAACCACTGGAATTCAGAGTTTGAAAAGGGGAAAACCAAATGGATTGTTGGGTTTAATGTTACACAATTATGGAAAAAATGAGGGGAAAATGTAAGAATATAATCACTATATCCACAATTTTTTAGCTAGAGAGGACATAAAGGTTATCTACTAGAAGGTTATATTTATAACTTTACCTTTTAAGGCCCGTTCAAGTAATTTTTGACTAAATAACAGAAAATAAAAAACCACAAGGTTTAATGAAACCTGAACTCCAACCAAAAACTTTGTAAGGAATGGCAATTTTCCTTTGAAATTTTAATTTTTATTGTATGGCACCAAAAAAGAAGGATATAATTCCCTTTGATAACTGAATCATCCAGATGTAAATCAACCGAAAATTTTTAATTGCAAACATTTTAAAAATCCCAGGGTAACTTAAAGCCATCACTTTTGTTATAAAAAGAAATTTAAATGCCTTAGTGTCTTAGTGTTAATGAAAGAGTTCTTCATTCCAACTTTTCCTTATGAAAGGAGAGCATCATATCCCTCAATTTTCTTGTATTTGTTTTCCACTTTTTTTAAAAGCACCCAATGGCCAACCTCACACTTCAGTTTTCACCCTCCCTTTAGAGGACAAATATATTGATCTCAAATATTGATCTTTCTTATTGCAAAATAATTTACACCAACCCTAATATGAAATAAATTAACATCAGCGAAACATGTCCCCCAAAATGGCAAATCACCATGCCATTTTATTTAAATATTTGGCCAGGTAGTCTTATTGCGTATTTTTATATTTTTTTAAATTCTCTGTTTTCCATTACAGTTCAACACAATAATTAATTTTTGTATGGTTTTTTTCAAAGTTGTTGTGCCCCCACCATAGTGGGTTAGAAAAATTAACAACCACTTTTTTAAACAAAGTGAAATCCCACCTGAAATATGTTCAAATACCAAACTGACTCCCTGACTCCCCCGATTCATTTTACTTTATTTAAACCAAGCTAAGAGGACTGGTGTGCATGAAATGAAAATGTTGGTGCACTGAGGGGATGTTGTGTCCCCCCCCTTCTAGTCCCCCAGTTTGGGGCCCACCATCTCCCCCAATCTAGACCCCTTGGGGGATGGTCCCCCCCCCCTGAACCTGCCCCCTTGGGGTTTATTTTTAGGCCACCCAATCCTGGGGAATCCTAGGCCTACCTAATTTTACTTACTAACTTAATATTTAAACCCAGGCAGTCAGTGGGATATCCCCCCTCTCACAATCCGGGGGGACTTGCTGGACTGCTGGATCCAGCTCCGGCCTGCCCGGCCCACCCCCGCCTGTGATTCAACAAAAACCTTAACCACATCCCCCCGCCCGCATTCCCAACAGATGGTTGCGGCTGCCCAACAGCCAAGTAACAAAAGGGACAATGGGAAACTTATGGCTTAAATCTGAACTGTCCATTGGCCTTCAATAATGGGCAGTGGTCTCCCACCCCATAGCCACCAAGAATGCGGTCACACAAGTCCCCTTCAGCCCCCCAACCCAACACAAACAGGCAGGCCTTGAGCCTCGGTGCATGCTGGCAAGACCAAGCCTCAAAGAAATGGCGCCTGCCCAGCCTTGCCCAAAGGGCTGCCTGGAGGCTCCAAGGTTAGGTTAAGTTTATTGAGGTCCAGGTTTAAGTAGGAGGACAGCCCCCCCCCCTTTGTGTGCCTGCAAGGATGAGGCAGCAGCAAAGCAAGGGTTGTTGGGATGGGGCACCCATCCCTGTTTTCCCTCCATCACCGGAGTTTTTACTTACCCCCACCCCTAAAGGCCTTCCCCGAACTGTGAGAGGGAGCCAGCAACAGGCAGGCTGGAGCTGGGGGACTTCCCCCCCCCATTCCAGTTGGCTATTTGAATTTTTCATGCAACCGGCCTTAGCCTTAATAAAGGAGAAGGAAGGGAATGAATACATAAATTAAACTATATCATGGATAGCTTATGGTGAATCATATTGGAAATTCCCTAAGATTCCAAGGTTTTTAATATAAAGAAAACCCCACAAGAAAAGAACTGCCACACATAAAACAAAAGCACAAAAATGGGTAGAGGTATTAGCCTGGAAAATATTGTTGTTTTATTAATTATCCCCCTTCTCTCTCGCCATAATCAGTTTCATAAAATTTCCCATTTCCCAATTTTTTAAATTGTATTCCTCTCCGTGCGATGCAAATTTTATGGGGTATTTTTTAAAATTTGATATTCCAGAGGAAGGAGAAGGAAGAGAGAAGGAAGGAGCGAGAAAAGGTTTGCAGAGAAACCATCCAAACATATAAGGAAGTAGGGCTGTTTTTTTTCCCTGCACACTCCACCACTGGGGAAGCCAGTCCGCAACCACAGGGCTAACGTGCCCCTTGAACCCTGAATCCCTACAACCAGAAGATCCCCTCTTTGGTTTTTGGCATGGGTCAGTGCCTCAACCCCACTTGTAGGGCACACTGGCTGGAGCGATGGAATGTAACTTACCATTAACATTTAAGCCACTTACTAGGATTAAATATTATAATATTTATCAAGATAAACATCATCCTTGAAGGGGGACACTATTTACCCCCAAATAAAAGTTTCATTGAGGATTTTGTTTTCAGAGTATTTTACATCCTAAAGCCTGTAGGAAATATACATTTGTTTTCAAAAGTGCAAAAACAAAAGGAACATTATCCAGGATAGACCCAAACCCACATGTTAGACCCATAAGAAAAGCCTCAGTAAATTTTTAAAAAGATTGCAAATTTCATTTCCAAACATTCCTTTCTCCAACCAAATGATATCAAACCACAAAATCAATTTACAAAAAAAAAAAAAACAAAAACACAAACATCTGAATCCACACAAAACACCTGGAGCTAAAATAATCGGTTTACTAAACAGTGAAATGGATTAACAAATGATATCCAAGGTAGTAATCAAAAAAGATACACTGAGAACAAATGAAAAGTTTACCTTGCGGGACAAATGGAAATGACGAACATGACAAACTCAAAAAAAAAAATCTTGGGACATATTGGAAAGCACAGTCCTTCCTAAGGGGAAATTTAAAGGCAATGCAGGGCCTTTACCTAAGAAACAAAAGGAATCGCAAATAACAATGTAACCATTTCCCCAGAAGGGCCTTGTTTTAAATGGACTATTGGATTGTTTTAAAGGTGTAAAATTGATCTTAATTCGATCATTAAATTAATTATTATCATGAGGATTATTCTTTTTTTGTTAGTTTGAGTTAAGTTTCACCAAAAATAAAATATAAATAAACCATTTTTAATAAACCATTATTTTTTCAGTGAAATATTTGATTTTAATACATTTACCATTGTTGTGCAATGATGACCCTCTATCTAGTTCAAAAAATTTTCTTTCTATCCTCCAGAAGAAGGGGAACTCATTTCCATGAAAATAGGGGAACTCCCTGAACTCCCTTTTACCCCTACTGCCAGTCTCTTATTTCCTGTCGCGTCTGTAGTCAACTTTTGTGGAAAATTACTTATACATTAACTTATAAAAAGGAAAATATGGGCAATAAAATAAATATCATAAAATTTAAATTAAATATATTTTTTGGAGCTGGTTTTATGGTTTATGTGCTGAGTTGTTTGTCATGTGCTGATGTTGCTGAGTTGGTTTGGAGCGTTGTTCCTCCCCAAGCACCAAATAGGTTACGCGTTTTCCAAATTCTCAGTCCAGGGCCACCATACAACCAGGTTTTTGGTCAGTTTTTAATCCCCAGTTATCAAGGGATTCAACGGGAAGGAAAAGGAAACCAAATTCCATACATTCATGTTTCTCTCTCATGTCAATGACTCCCTCTCTCTTCCTCCTTCTCTGTCCTTGTTCTTCTCTCTCTTTCTCTCCTCACTTAACCCCCTTTCCCTCTTTCCCCTCTCTCTCTAAAAATAAATAAATTTTTAAAAGGCAAAAGGCACATCTTCTGTTGAGGAATTTTAAAACAACAAAATGGAACTTTATTTTGCATTACCAAAAATGTAAATTCAATGATAGGGTAAGGCCAACTACACAACTACAAAAAATTATTAAGTATAAGAGTCGTGCCATACTAAATTAAATTGGACAGCAGGGAAAAAATTTTAGAAGAAGAAAATTAATTTCACAGGGAGCACTTTTTACTTCAGAGTCTCACAATTGGGTGATGTAGGCTCTTTAAAATCATTCATCAAGCCAGGTTTTGCTGCAAAGTCT
>JAJQQW010000549.1:5000-17548 GCA_025583905.1 Ia io | reverse complement strand
TTGATGCTCCACCATTGCCAACTCCCAACATATCGTTTTTTCCTTTACAAAACATGGTGATGAGAGGAGAGGCATTTTATAAATTTATTTTAGATATCTTCATGATTTTGAGTGCTATACAAATTGTCCTTTTCAAATATAGAAGAGGTCCTTATTTTTTTAAAAACCTGCAGACACCAAATATAGCCCATTTTATTTTTTTCTTCTCTGTTTTGAACAGGATATGGTTTCAGAACTAATACTGTAACAGCGACTATTAGGGAGAGCTCTATTTTTTTATTTTTAAGTATATAGCTACTTACAAATAATATTATATCTTGCTTCAAAGCTCTCCAGGGTTTGTTGTAAAATTGTAATTTTATTTAGTACCTCAATTTGCCAGATTATTTTAAATTTTTATTTTTGCAAACGTTTGCAACTTATGTCAATACTGTGGAATCATTTACCCTCCATTTCTTCTGTAAATTTCTTAGTAATACTGGTTTTTTGGTAAGAAAGAAATGGGTTGATGAAGGGAAATGCTTAGCCAATAATTTTAAATGCATGGAATAACTGAAACTGTCATGTTTCCTTGAACATTGTTAGTGATAAGGAAACTTTGGTTTTTTTTTTTTAAAAATGTTTTTTTGTTGTTGTTTTAACTTCATTTTGACAAAGCAGGCTTTTCTGTTACACTCTTAAAGGTGTAGCTCCCTCCTAGGGGGGATAAAAAGTAAAAAGAAGTTACAGCATAGGGAATATATAGTATCAATTAATCTCTTCCTATATAAATAAAGAGGTAATATACCAAAATTGTCCTCACACCCTCAAAGATGGCTGGCCGCACAGACAGGCCGGCAGGGGTGTTAGTTTGTTGGGTGATGACCCCCCAAAACGATTTGAACAGCAGGCTTTGTGGGGGGGGGGGGGGGGGGGGGGGGGGGGGGGGGGGGGGGGGGGGGGGGGGGGGGGGGGGGGGGGGGGGGGGGGGGGGGGGGGGGGGGGGGGGGGGGGGGGGGGGGGGGGGGGGGGGGGGGGGGGGGGGGGGGGGGGGGGGGGGGGGGGGGGGGGGGGGGGGGGGGGGGGGGGGGGGGGGGGGGGGGGGGGGGGGGGGGGGGGGGGGGGGGGGGGGGGGGGGGGGGGGGGGGGGGGGGGGGGGGGGGGGGGGGGGGGGGGGGGGGGGGGGGGGGGGGGGGGGGGGGGGGGGGGGGGGGGGGGGGGGGGGGGGGGGGGGGGGGGGGGGGGGGGGGGGGGGGGGGGGGGGGGGGGGGGGGGGGGGGGGGGGGGGGGGGGGGGGGGGGGGGGGGGGGGGGGGGGGGGGGGGGGGGGGGGGGGGGGGGGGGGGGGGGGGGGGGGGGGGGGGGGGGGGGGGGGGGGGGGGGGGGGGGGGGGGGGGGGGGGGGGGGGGGGGGGGGGGGGGGGGGGGGGGGGGGGGGGGGGGGGGGGGGGGGGGGGGGGGGGGGGGGGGGGGGGGGGGGGGGGGGGGGGGGGGGGGGGGGGGGGGGGGGGGGGGGGGGGGGGGGGGGGGGGGGGGGGGGGGGGGGGGGGGGGGGGGGGGGGGGGGGGGGGGGGGGGGGGGGGGGGGGGGGGGGGGGGGGGGGGGGGGGGGGGGGGGGGGGGGGGGGGGGGGGGGGGGGGGGGGGGGGGGGGGGGGGGGGGGGGGGGGGGGGGGGGGGGGGGGGGGGGGGGGGGGGGGGGGGGGGGGGGGGGGGGGGGGGGGGGGGGGGGGGGGGGGGGGGGGGGGGGGGGGGGGGGGGGGGGGGGGGGGGGGGGGGGGGGGGGGGGGGGGGGGGGGGGGGGGGGGGGGGGGGGGGGGGGGGGGGGGGGGGGGGGGGGGGGGGGGGGGGGGGGGGGGGGGGGGGGGGGGGGGGGGGGGGGGGGGGGGGGGGGGGGGGGGGGGGGGGGGGGGGGGGGGGGGGGGGGGGGGGGGGGGGGGGGGGGGGGGGGGGGGGGGGGGGGGGGGGGGGGGGGGGGGGGGGGGGGGGGGGGGGGGGGGGGGGGGGGGGGGGGGGGGGGGGGGGGGGGGGGGGGGGGGGGGGGGGGGGGGGGGGGGGGGGGGGGGGGGGGGGGGGGGGGGGGGGGGGGGGGGGGGGGGGGGGGGGGGGGGGGGGGGGGGGGGGGGGGGGGGGGGGGGGGGGGGGGGGGGGGGGGGGGGGGGGGGGGGGGGGGGGGGGGGGGGGGGGGGGGGGGGGGGGGGGGGGGGGGGGGGGGGGGGGGGGGGGGGGGGGGGGGGGGGGGGGGGGGGGGGGGGGGGGGGGGGGGGGGGGGGGGGGGGGGGGGGGGGGGGGGGGGGGGGGGGGGGGGGGGGGGGGGGGGGGGGGGGGGGGGGGGGGGGGGGGGGGGGGGGGGGGGGGGGGGGGGGGGGGGGGGGGGGGGGGGGGGGGGGGGGGGGGGGGGGGGGGGGGGGGGGGGGGGGGGGGGGGGGGGGGGGGGGGGGGGGGGGGGGGGGGGGGGGGGGGGGGGGGGGGGGGGGGGGGGGGGGGGGGGGGGGGGGGGGGGGGGGGGGGGGGGGGGGGGGGGGGGGGGGGGGGGGGGGGGGGGGGGGGGGGGGGGGGGGGGGGGGGGGGGGGGGGGGGGGGGGGGGGGGGGGGGGGGGGGGGGGGGGGGGGGGGGGGGGGGGGGGGGGGGGGGGGGGGGGGGGGGGGGGGGGGGGGGGGGGGGGGGGGGGGGGGGGGGGGGGGGGGGGGGGGGGGGGGGGGGGGGGGGGGGGGGGGGGGGGGGGGGGGGGGGGGGGGGGGGGGGGGGGGGGGGGGGGGGGGGGGGGGGGGGGGGGGGGGGGGGGGGGGGGGGGGGGGGGGGGGGGGGGGGGGGGGGGGGGGGGGGGGGGGGGGGGGGGGGGGGGGGGGGGGGGGGGGGGGGGGGGGGGGGGGGGGGGGGGGGGGGGGGGGGGGGGGGGGGGGGGGGGGGGGGGGGGGGGGGGGGGGGGGGGGGGGGGGGGGGGGGGGGGGGGGGGGGGGGGGGGGGGGGGGGGGGGGGGGGGGGGGGGGGGGGGGGGGGGGGGGGGGGGGGGGGGGGGGGGGGGGGGGGGGGGGGGGGGGGGGGGGGGGGGGGGGGGGGGGGGGGGGGGGGGGGGGGGGGGGGGGGGGGGGGGGGGGGGGGGGGGGGGGGGGGGGGGGGGGGGGGGGGGGGGGGGGGGGGGGGGGGGGGGGGGGGGGGGGGGGGGGGGGGGGGGGGGGGGGGGGGGGGGGGGGGGGGGGGGGGGGGGGGGGGGGGGGGGGGGGGGGGGGGGGGGGGGGGGGGGGGGGGGGGGGGGGGGGGGGGGGGGGGGGGGGGGGGGGGGGGGGGGGGGGGGGGGGGGGGGGGGGGGGGGGGGGGGGGGGGGGGGGGGGGGGGGGGGGGGGGGGGGGGGGGGGGGGGGGGGGGGGGGGGGGGGGGGGGGGGGGGGGGGGGGGGGGGGGGGGGGGGGGGGGGGGGGGGGGGGGGGGGGGGGGGGGGGGGGGGGGGGGGGGGGGGGGGGGGGGGGGGGGGGGGGGGGGGGGGGGGGGGGGGGGGGGGGGGGGGGGGGGGGTGGGGGGGGGGGGGGGGGGGGGGGGGGGGGGGGGGGGGGGGGGGGGGGGGGGGGGGGGGGGGGGGGGGGGGGGGGGGGGGGGGGGGGGGGGGGGGGGGGGGGGGGGGGGGGGGGGGGGGGGGGGGGGGGGGGGGGGGGGGGGGGGGGGGGGGGGGGGGGGGGGGGGGGGGGGGGGGGGGGGGGGGGGGGGGGGGGGGGGGGGGGGGGGGGGGGGGGGGGGGGGGGGGGGGGGGGGGGGGGGGGGGGGGGGGGGGGGGGGGGGGGGGGGGGGGGGGGGGGGGGGGGGGGGGGGGGGGGGGGGGGGGGGGGGGGGGGGGGGGGGGGGGGGGGGGGGGGGGGGGGGGGGGGGGGGGGGGGGGGGGGGGGGGGGGGGGGGGGGGGGGGGGGGGGGGGGGGGGGGGGGGGGGGGGGGGGGGGGGGGGGGGGGGGGGGGGGGGGGGGGGGGGGGGGGGGGGGGGGGGGGGGGGGGGGGGGGGGGGGGGGGGGGGGGGGGGGGGGGGGGGGGGGGGGGGGGGGGGGGGGGGGGGGGGGGGGGGGGGGGGGGGGGGGGGGGGGGGGGTGGGGGGGGGGGGGGGGGGGGGGGGGGGGGGGGGGGGGGGGGGGGGGGGGGGGGGGGGGGGGGGGGGGGGGGGGGGGGGGGGGGGGGGGGGGGGGGGGGGGGGGGGGGGGGGGGGGGGGGGGGGGTTTTTTTTTTTTTTTTTTTTTTTTTTGGGGGGGGGGGGGGGGGGGGGGGGGGGGGGGGGGGGGGGGGGGGGGGGGGGGGGGGGGGGGGGGGGGGGGGGGGGGGGGGGGGGGGGGGGGGGGGGGGGGGGGGGGGGGGGGGGGGGGGGGGGGGGGGGGGGGGGGGGGGGGGGGGGGGGGGGGGGGGGGGGGGGGGGGGGGGGGGGGGGGGGGGGGGGGGGGGGGGGGGGGGGGGGGGGGGGGGGGGGGGGGGGGGGGGGGGGGGGGGGGGGGGGGGGGGGGGGGGGTTTTTTTTTTTTTTTTTTTTTTTTTTTTTTTTTTTTTTTTTTTTTTTTTTTTTTTTTTTTTTTTTTTTTTTTTTTTTTTTTTTTTTTTTTTTTTTTTTTTTTTTTTTTTTTTTTTTTTTTTTTTTTTTTTTTTTTTTTTTTTTTTTTTTTTTTTTTTTTTTTTTTTTTTTTTTTTTTTTTTTTTTTTTTTTTTTTTTTTTTTTTTTTTTTTTTTTTTTTTTTTTTTTTTTTTTTTTTTTTTTTTTTTTTTTTTTTTTTTTTTTTTTTTTTTTTTTTTTTTTTTTTTTTTTTTTTTTTTTTTTTTTTTTTTTTTTTTTTTTTTTTTTTTTTTTTTTTTTTTTTTTTTTTTTTTTTTTTTTTTTTTTTTTTTTTTTTTTTTTTTTTTTTTTTTTTTTTTTTTTTTTTTTTTTTTTTTTTTTTTTTTTTTTTTTTTTTTTTTTTTTTTTTTTTTTTTTTTTTTTTTTTTTTTTTTTTTTTTTTTTTTTTTTTTTTTTTTTTTTTTTTTTTTTTTTTTTTTTTTTTTTTTTTTTTTTTTTTTTTTTTTTTTTTTTTTTTTTTTTTTTTTTTTTTTTTTTTTTTTTTTTTTTTTTTTTTTTTTTTTTTTTTTTTTTTTTTTTTTTTTTTTTTTTTTTTTTTTTTTTTTTTTTTTTTTTTTTTTTTTTTTTTTTTTTTTTTTTTTTTTTTTTTTTTTTTTTTTTTTTTTTTTTTTTTTTTTTTTTTTTTTTTTTTTTTTTTTTTTTTTTTTTTTTTTTTTTTTTTTTTTTTTTTTTTTTTTTTTTTTTTTTTTTTTTTTTTTTTTTTTTTTTTTTTTTTTTTTTTTTTTTTTTTTTTTTTTTTTTTTTTTTTTTTTTTTTTTTTTTTTTTTTTTTTTTTTTTTTTTTTTTTTTTTTTTTTTTTTTTTTTTTTTTTTTTTTTTTTTTTTTTTTTTTTTTTTTTTTTTTTTTTTTTTTTTTTTTTTTTTTTTTTTTTTTTTTTTTTTTTTTTTTTTTTTTTTTTTTTTTTTTTTTTTTTTTTTTTTTTTTTTTTTTTTTTTTTTTTTTTTTTTTTTTTTTTTTTTTTTTTTTTTTTTTTTTTTTTTTTTTTTTTTTTTTTTTTTTTTTTTTTTTTTTTTTTTTTTTTTTTTTTTTTTTTTTTTTTTTTTTTTTTTTTTTTTTTTTTTTTTTTTTTTTTTTTTTTTTTTTTTTTTTTTTTTTTTTTTTTTTTTTTTTTTTTTTTTTTTTTTTTTTTTTTTTTTTTTTTTTTTTTTTTTTTTTTTTTTTTTTTTTTTTTTTTTTTTTTTTTTTTTTTTTTTTTTTTTTTTTTTTTTTTTTTTTTTTTTTTTTTTTTTTTTTTTTTTTTTTTTTTTTTTTTTTTTTTTTTTTTTTTTTTTTTTTTTTTTTTTTTTTTTTTTTTTTTTTTTTTTTTTTTTTTTTTTTTTTTTTTTTTTTTTTTTTTTTTTTTTTTTTTTTTTTTTTTTTTTTTTTTTTTTTTTTTTTTTTTTTTTTTTTTTTTTTTTTTTTTTTTTTTTTTTTTTTTTTTTTTTTTTTTTTTTTTTTTTTTTTTTTTTTTTTTTTTTTTTTTTTTTTTTTTTTTTTTTTTTTTTTTTTTTTTTTTTTTTTTTTTTTTTTTTTTTTTTTTTTTTTTTTTTTTTTTTTTTTTTTTTTTTTTTTTTTTTTTTTTTTTTTTTTTTTTTTTTTTTTTTTTTTTTTTTTTTTTTTTTTTTTTTTTTTTTTTTTTTTTTTTTTTTTTTTTTTTTTTTTTTTTTTTTTTTTTTTTTTTTTTTTTTTTTTTTTTTTTTTTTTTTTTTTTTTTTTTTTTTTTTTTTTTTTTTTTTTTTTTTTTTTTTTTTTTTTTTTTTTTTTTTTTTTTTTTTTTTTTTTTTTTTTTTTTTTTTTTTTTTTTTTTTTTTTTTTTTTTTTTTTTTTTTTTTTTTTTTTTTTTTTTTTTTTTTTTTTTTTTTTTTTTTTTTTTTTTTTTTTTTTTTTTTTTTTTTTTTTTTTTTTTTTTTTTTTTTTTTTTTTTTTTTTTTTTTTTTTTTTTTTTTTTTTTTTTTTTTTTTTTTTTTTTTTTTTTTTTTTTTTTTTTTTTTTTTTTTTTTTTTTTTTTTTTTTTTTTTTTTTTTTTTTTTTTTTTTTTTTTTTTTTTTTTTTTTTTTTTTTTTTTTTTTTTTTTTTTTTTTTTTTTTTTTTTTTTTTTTTTTTTTTTTTTTTTTTTTTTTTTTTTTTTTTTTTTTTTTTTTTTTTTTTTTTTTTTTTTTTTTTTTTTTTTTTTTTTTTTTTTTTTTTTTTTTTTTTTTTTTTTTTTTTTTTTTTTTTTTTTTTTTTTTTTTTTTTTTTTTTTTTTTTTTTTTTTTTTTTTTTTTTTTTTTTTTTTTTTTTTTTTTTTTTTTTTTTTTTTTTTTTTTTTTTTTTTTTTTTTTTTTTTTTTTTTTTTTTTTTTTTTTTTTTTTTTTTTTTTTTTTTTTTTTTTTTTTTTTTTTTTTTTTTTTTTTTTTTTTTTTTTTTTTTTTTTTTTTTTTTTTTTTTTTTTTTTTTTTTTTTTTTTTTTTTTTTTTTTTTTTTTTTTTTTTTTTTTTTTTTTTTTTTTTTTTTTTTTTTTTTTTTTTTTTTTTTTTTTTTTTTTTTTTTTTTTTTTTTTTTTTTTTTTTTTTTTTTTTTTTTTTTTTTTTTTTTTTTTTTTTTTTTTTTTTTTTTTTTTTTTTTTTTTTTTTTTTTTTTTTTTTTTTTTTTTTTTTTTTTTTTTTTTTTTTTTTTTTTTTTTTTTTTTTTTTTTTTTTTTTTTTTTTTTTTTTTTTTTTTTTTTTTTTTTTTTTTTTTTTTTTTTTTTTTTTTTTTTTTTTTTTTTTTTTTTTTTTTTTTTTTTTTTTTTTTTTTTTTTTTTTTTTTTTTTTTTTTTTTTTTTTTTTTTTTTTTTTTTTTTTTTTTTTTTTTTTTTTTTTTTTTTTTTTTTTTTTTTTTTTTTTTTTTTTTTTTTTTTTTTTTTTTTTTTTTTTTTTTTTTTTTTTTTTTTTTTTTTTTTTTTTTTTTTTTTTTTTTTTTTTTTTTTTTTTTTTTTTTTTTTTTTTTTTTTTTTTTTTTTTTTTTTTTTTTTTTTTTTTTTTTTTTTTTTTTTTTTTTTTTTTTTTTTTTTTTTTTTTTTTTTTTTTTTTTTTTTTTTTTTTTTTTTTTTTTTTTTTTTTTTTTTTTTTTTTTTTTTTTTTTTTTTTTTTTTTTTTTTTTTTTTTTTTTTTTTTTTTTTTTTTTTTTTTTTTTTTTTTTTTTTTTTTTTTTTTTTTTTTTTTTTTTTTTTTTTTTTTTTTTTTTTTTTTTTTTTTTTTTTTTTTTTTTTTTTTTTTTTTTTTTTTTTTTTTTTTTTTTTTTTTTTTTTTTTTTTTTTTTTTTTTTTTTTTTTTTTTTTTTTTTTTTTTTTTTTTTTTTTTTTTTTTTTTTTTTTTTTTTTTTTTTTTTTTTTTTTTTTTTTTTTTTTTTTTTTTTTTTTTTTTTTTTTTTTTTTTTTTTTTTTTTTTTTTTTTTTTTTTTTTTTTTTTTTTTTTTTTTTTTTTTTTTTTTTTTTTTTTTTTTTTTTTTTTTTTTTTTTTTTTTTTTTTTTTTTTTTTTTTTTTTTTTTTTTTTTTTTTTTTTTTTTTTTTTTTTTTTTTTTTTTTTTTTTTTTTTTTTTTTTTTTTTTTTTTTTTTTTTTTTTTTTTTTTTTTTTTTTTTTTTTTTTTTTTTTTTTTTTTTTTTTTTTTTTTTTTTTTTTTTTTTTTTTTTTTTTTTTTTTTTTTTTTTTTTTTTTTTTTTTTTTTTTTTTTTTTTTTTTTTTTTTTTTTTTTTTTTTTTTTTTTTTTTTTTTTTTTTTTTTTTTTTTTTTTTTTTTTTTTTTTTTTTTTTTTTTTTTTTTTTTTTTTTTTTTTTTTTTTTTTTTTTTTTTTTTTTTTTTTTTTTTTTTTTTTTTTTTTTTTTTTTTTTTTTTTTTTTTTTTTTTTTTTTTTTTTTTTTTTTTTTTTTTTTTTTTTTTTTTTTTTTTTTTTTTTTTTTTTTTTTTTTTTTTTTTTTTTTTTTTTTTTTTTTTTTTTTTTTTTTTTTTTTTTTTTTTTTTTTTTTTTTTTTTTTTTTTTTTTTTTTTTTTTTTTTTTTTTTTTTTTTTTTTTTTTTTTTTTTTTTTTTTTTTTTTTTTTTTTTTTTTTTTTTTTTTTTTTTTTTTTTTTTTTTTTTTTTTTTTTTTTTTTTTTTTTTTTTTTTTTTTTTTTTTTTTTTTTTTTTTTTTTTTTTTTTTTTTTTTTTTTTTTTTTTTTTTTTTTTTTTTTTTTTTTTTTTTTTTTTTTTTTTTTTTTTTTTTTTTTTTTTTTTTTTTTTTTTTTTTTTTTTTTTTTTTTTTTTTTTTTTTTTTTTTTTTTTTTTTTTTTTTTTTTTTTTTTTTTTTTTTTTTTTTTTTTTTTTTTTTTTTTTTTTTTTTTTTTTTTTTTTTTTTTTTTTTTTTTTTTTTTTTTTTTTTTTTTTTTTTTTTTTTTTTTTTTTTTTTTTTTTTTTTTTTTTTTTTTTTTTTTTTTTTTTTTTTTTTTTTTTTTTTTTTTTTTTTTTTTTTTTTTTTTTTTTTTTTTTTTTTTTTTTTTTTTTTTTTTTTTTTTTTTTTTTTTTTTTTTTTTTTTTTTTTTTTTTTTTTTTTTTTTTTTTTTTTTTTTTTTTTTTTTTTTTTTTTTTTTTTTTTTTTTTTTTTTTTTTTTTTTTTTTTTTTTTTTTTTTTTTTTTTTTTTTTTTTTTTTTTTTTTTTTTTTTTTTTTTTTTTTTTTTTTTTTTTTTTTTTTTTTTTTTTTTTTTTTTTTTTTTTTTTTTTTTTTTTTTTTTTTTTTTTTTTTTTTTTTTTTTTTTTTTTTTTTTTTTTTTTTTTTTTTTTTTTTTTTTTTTTTTTTTTTTTTTTTTTTTTTTTTTTTTTTTTTTTTTTTTTTTTTTTTTTTTTTTTTTTTTTTTTTTTTTTTTTTTTTTTTTTTTTTTTTTTTTTTTTTTTTTTTTTTTTTTTTTTTTTTTTTTTTTTTTTTTTTTTTTTTTTTTTTTTTTTTTTTTTTTTTTTTTTTTTTTTTTTTTTTTTTTTTTTTTTTTTTTTTTTTTTTTTTTTTTTTTTTTTTTTTTTTTTTTTTTTTTTTTTTTTTTTTTTTTTTTTTTTTTTTTTTTTTTTTTTTTTTTTTTTTTTTTTTTTTTTTTTTTTTTTTTTTTTTTTTTTTTTTTTTTTTTTTTTTTTTTTTTTTTTTTTTTTTTTTTTTTTTTTTTTTTTTTTTTTTTTTTTTTTTTTTTTTTTTTTTTTTTTTTTTTTTTTTTTTTTTTTTTTTTTTTTTTTTTTTTTTTTTTTTTTTTTTTTTTTTTTTTTTTTTTTTTTTTTTTTTTTTTTTTTTTTTTTTTTTTTTTTTTTTTTTTTTTTTTTTTTTTTTTTTTTTTTTTTTTTTTTTTTTTTTTTTTTTTTTTTTTTTTTTTTTTTTTTTTTTTTTTTTTTTTTTTTTTTTTTTTTTTTTTTTTTTTTTTTTTTTTTTTTTTTTTTTTTTTTTTTTTTTTTTTTTTTTTTTTTTTTTTTTTTTTTTTTTTTTTTTTTTTTTTTTTTTTTTTTTTTTTTTTTTTTTTTTTTTTTTTTTTTTTTTTTTTTTTTTTTTTTTTTTTTTTTTTTTTTTTTTTTTTTTTTTTTTTTTTTTTTTTTTTTTTTTTTTTTTTTTTTTTTTTTTTTTTTTTTTTTTTTTTTTTTTTTTTTTTTTTTTTTTTTTTTTTTTTTTTTTTTTTTTTTTTTTTTTTTTTTTTTTTTTTTTTTTTTTTTTTTTTTTTTTTTTTTTTTTTTTTTTTTTTTTTTTTTTTTTTTTTTTTTTTTTTTTTTTTTTTTTTTTTTTTTTTTTTTTTTTTTTTTTTTTTTTTTTTTTTTTTTTTTTTTTTTTTTTTTTTTTTTTTTTTTTTTTTTTTTTTTTTTTTTTTTTTTTTTTTTTTTTTTTTTTTTTTTTTTTTTTTTTTTTTTTTTTTTTTTTTTTTTTTTTTTTTTTTTTTTTTTTTTTTTTTTTTTTTTTTTTTTTTTTTTTTTTTTTTTTTTTTTTTTTTTTTTTTTTTTTTTTTTTTTTTTTTTTTTTTTTTTTTTTTTTTTTTTTTTTTTTTTTTTTTTTTTTTTTTTTTTTTTTTTTTTTTTTTTTTTTTTTTTTTTTTTTTTTTTTTTTTTTTTTTTTTTTTTTTTTTTTTTTTTTTTTTTTTTTTTTTTTTTTTTTTTTTTTTTTTTTTTTTTTTTTTTTTTTTTTTTTTTTTTTTTTTTTTTTTTTTTTTTTTTTTTTTTTTTTTTTTTTTTTTTTTTTTTTTTTTTTTTTTTTTTTTTTTTTTTTTTTTTTTTTTTTTTTTTTTTTTTTTTTTTTTTTTTTTTTTTTTTTTTTTTTTTTTTTTTTTTTTTTTTTTTTTTTTTTTTTTTTTTTTTTTTTTTTTTTTTTTTTTTTTTTTTTTTTTTTTTTTTTTTTTTTTTTTTTTTTTTTTTTTTTTTTTTTTTTTTTTTTTTTTTTTTTTTTTTTTTTTTTTTTTTTTTTTTTTTTTTTTTTTTTTTTTTTTTTTTTTTTTTTTTTTTTTTTTTTTTTTTTTTTTTTTTTTTTTTTTTTTTTTTTTTTTTTTTTTTTTTTTTTTTTTTTTTTTTTTTTTTTTTTTTTTTTTTTTTTTTTTTTTTTTTTTTTTTTTTTTTTTTTTTTTTTTTTTTTTTTTTTTTTTTTTTTTTTTTTTTTTTTTTTTTTTTTTTTTTTTTTTTTTTTTTTTTTTTTTTTTTTTTTTTTTTTTTTTTTTTTTTTTTTTTTTTTTTTTTTTTTTTTTTTTTTTTTTTTTTTTTTTTTTTTTTTTTTTTTTTTTTTTTTTTTTTTTTTTTTTTTTTTTTTTTTTTTTTTTTTTTTTTTTTTTTTTTTTTTTTTTTTTTTTTTTTTTTTTTTTTTTTTTTTTTTTTTTTTTTTTTTTTTTTTTTTTTTTTTTTTTTTTTTTTTTTTTTTTTTTTTTTTTTTTTTTTTTTTTTTTTTTTTTTTTTTTTTTTTTTTTTTTTTTTTTTTTTTTTTTTTTTTTTTTTTTTTTTTTTTTTTTTTTTTTTTTTTTTTTTTTTTTTTTTTTTTTTTTTTTTTTTTTTTTTTTTTTTTTTTTTTTTTTTTTTTTTTTTTTTTTTTTTTTTTTTTTTTTTTTTTTTTTTTTTTTTTTTTTTTTTTTTTTTTTTTTTTTTTTTTTTTTTTTTTTTTTTTTTTTTTTTTTTTTTTTTTTTTTTTTTTTTTTTTTTTTTTTTTTTTTTTTTTTTTTTTTTTTTTTTTTTTTTTTTTTTTTTTTTTTTTTTTTTTTTTTTTTTTTTTTTTTTTTTTTTTTTTTTTTTTTTTTTTTTTTTTTTTTTTTTTTTTTTTTTTTTTTTTTTTTTTTTTTTTTTTTTTTTTTTTTTTTTTTTTTTTTTTTTTTTTTTTTTTTTTTTTTTTTTTTTTTTTTTTTTTTTTTTTTTTTTTTTTTTTTTTTTTTTTTTTTTTTTTTTTTTTTTTTTTTTTTTTTTTTTTTTTTTTTTTTTTTTTTTTTTTTTTTTTTTTTTTTTTTTTTTTTTTTTTTTTTTTTTTTTTTTTTTTTTTTTTTTTTTTTTTTTTTTTTTTTTTTTTTTTTTTTTTTTTTTTTTTTTTTTTTTTTTTTTTTTTTTTTTTTTTTTTTTTTTTTTTTTTTTTTTTTTTTTTTTTTTTTTTTTTTTTTTTTTTTTTTTTTTTTTTTTTTTTTTTTTTTTTTTTTTTTTTTTTTTTTTTTTTTTTTTTTTTTTTTTTTTTTTTTTTTTTTTTTTTTTTTTTTTTTTTTTTTTTTTTTTTTTTTTTTTTTTTTTTTTTTTTTTTTTTTTTTTTTTTTTTTTTTTTTTTTTTTTTTTTTTTTTTTTTTTTTTTTTTTTTTTTTTTTTTTTTTTTTTTTTTTTTTTTTTTTTTTTTTTTTTTTTTTTTTTTTTTTTTTTTTTTTTTTTTTTTTTTTTTTTTTTTTTTTTTTTTTTTTTTTTTTTTTTTTTTTTTTTTTTTTTTTTTTTTTTTTTTTTTTTTTTTTTTTTTTTTTTTTTTTTTTTTTTTTTTTTTTTTTTTTTTTTTTTTTTTTTTTTTTTTTTTTTTTTTTTTTTTTTTTTTTTTTTTTTTTTTTTTTTTTTTTTTT
>JAJQQW010000813.1:0-17493 GCA_025583905.1 Ia io | reverse complement strand
CATTTGAAATGTTACAAGTTTAATAGAATGTTATCGTGAAAACTATGTAAAAAACACTATAAACTTGTGTAGCCTTATTAAATCTTATGTTTGCCATATTTATAATATTTTTAATTTTTTCTATGATGATAAAACTTTGAGTTAGAATATTGAGCCCCCCCATATATTCATAACCTAATTTATAATTATCAATTCAATTACTGATCTTGTCTGTAACTGTATGATCCTGCTCTCGCCCTTTCTTCCTTCATTTTTTAAACAATTTTAATTCCCAGGGGGCCCTAGCTGGTTTGGAGGTGCATCAGTTGGGGAATTAGAGGGTCAAGGCCCTTTCGCGGAACTTGAAGGGGTTTTTTTCCCAGGTTCCAAATTTTTCAGTTTCCAAAGGGGGCCCAACATGCCAGGTTTTCAGGGCCTTTGATCCCCCCGTAGGGGGTGCGTGGGAGCAAGGAGGGGGCCAGGGGTTCTCCCAATGATTATTCCTCTTCATCAATTTGATGTTTTTTTCTAATCTCTCTTCTTCACTCTTTCCCCCCCTTTCTATCTTAAAAATTCAATTTAAAAAGTACATCTTTTTAAAAAAATTTTTTCCCCCCCCCCCAGACTTATCTTGTTATATGCTCTGGTTAGGGCATAAACTACAATAATCCATTTTTCACAACCCTTTTAATTAAAGATGTTCTTAGTATTCAATAACACCATTCAGGTTATTTTATTTTCCAGGTCTCTTTAGGTTGTCTCATAAATTATTCATATATTCTTTTAGGGAGTTTTATTTGATGTGAAAACCAGGGAATAAAAAATAAGGGCCAAACAAAACATTATTTGAAGATGGATTTTGCTTGGGGAAATACTTAATGGTCATTTTTTTTTAATCCCAATTTTGGGCTTACCTTTAATCAACTTTCAGGGTTTTTTTAAAATTTACCAGGAATTATTGGTTGAAATACAAAAACTAGGGTTGCTGCAGGGGGGGAAATGTTACAAAAATCCCTTGGTTTGGATTTTGGCTGATTGCATATCCATTTAATGTTAATTTAATTTATCCCAATGGCTCCTTTTTTTGTGGCTTTGGGGTCATCTGTGTGGTAACATTCGCTGAAGGGCTATCTGAATTCAGGTTTTGGATTCTTTCTTTTTTTTTTTTCACATGTTGGGGCCCTTGCCTATTTGAGGTCTAAAGTTTATTGTATTCTTAACATTCCCTGGCACAGAGAAGGTAAATACAGTATGGTATGTAGAAATGGACATAGTGCCAGGCTTCTTCCTCGGCCTTCTCTCTTGGGCTCGGGGCTTTTTTACTTACTTAATAGCTTAATTTGTTGATTATGGGCAAATTTAATCCCCTAAAGCATCCATGTGCCTCCAAGGGCTCATCATTCTGTTAAATGGGGGTTAGTAATATCACACTGCCCAAATTTTTTTTACTTTATTAAAACCATGGGCATTAATCTAATATATTTCCATATGGGCATGATATTTTTACCAATAAGGTAGCGGAGGAATTTATTTGTCTGTAGAGTAAAATAATTTTGAAAGGGGGGAGAATTTCAAAGGCTTTTGGATTTCATAAATTTTTCTTTTCCAATGACAATGGGTATCTTAATGTGTAAAAAAAGTTTAGTTTTTTTGGGGGCGGGGTGGCATATTCAAGGGATAGGGATAAAAATATATGATAGCTGTGTTTCCCCAAAATCCTTCCTATTCATAGTAATATTGGGTACAAAGGTATAGGGATACAAAAATCCAATTATTTTATTTTTTCAAAGCCGATCCAACTGGTTTCGTAGTTGGTTGGGGTTTTTACTTTGGAGCCTAGTAACTAAAGTCCCATTTTGATTGGGGGGAAAACAAACTTCGGGGCCCCTTTAACCACTATAGGGGACCATGGGGGACATTTTTGTGGGGAAACCCCCACAATACCCACCCAATTCCCTCCCCACAACCCCCTATTTTTTTTAAATGCTCTATAAATTCTCAGGTAACATTGGGAATGAGCTCTGTTCCTTTGGAGGTTCATAGCCAAGTCCATAGATTCTAAAAAACCTTTTTTTCCAGCTCTATAACTAGTTGTGTTGAAACCCCCCAAGGGGAGGGGAGTAATTTATCTCCACTTTGAGCTTCTTGGAACCTGGGGAATTCGGAAAAAAAAAAAAAGTTAAAATCCTGTTAGTGTTTTTACCCCAGGAATTTAAATAAATACACTTTAGGCCAACAAAAGGATCCCAAAAAAAAGTAAGGAGAAAAAAAATACAAACATTATTGCCTTACAGTTTGGTTTTAGAGGGGTACGTGCCTAAATATTTGGTTGTTTTTCCTACTTGTCACCTCCCACCACTTTAAAAGAAAGACCAGTGGAAGTCAACACCTACTACCTTTAAGTTTAACCACGAAAAATGAAAACCTGTGGACATTGGACTGCAAAGCACCAAGAGGAGGGAAAACACTACAACTGTGGGGAGGGGGGACAAGTACTCCCATTTAAATGCTATTATCCATCCCATAAACCATTCCCAAATTTTCTTACATTACTTATTTTATATTCCCCCCACTAGAGGGAAAACCTGGGGGTTTGGCCACGAAAAAATTTGTGTGGCATGGGGGGGGGGGGTTGTTCACCCCTCCAGCCCCCAGGCCTTGCCACCCCTCTCCAAATCTGGGGTGGGGGGGGGGGGTGGGACAAATCCCTCTCCACTCCAATACGGGGGGACCTCGTCTGGCTCCTAACCCGGCTTACCTTGGCCTATTCAAAGCCCCTGATCCGCCCCCTAAACTGCTTTCCCCTGGCCATGGGCCCTGATTGACGGCCCTCCTAACTGCAACCCCTGAGCCAAGCACAGCCTGATCGACCCCCAAAACTGCCCCCTTCCCTGGGGACTTTGCCTGTATAATCACCCCACCACCAACTGCCCTCCCCTCTGCCTGGGGCCTGAATCCACCCCCAAAACTAACCTACCTCCCCTGCTGGGCCGGCATGGGGGTGAGGGTGGGCCGGATTGGCCCCAATAACTGCCCTCCCCCTGTTCGGCCGGCTGGGGATGGGCCCCCCAACCTTCCCTTCCCTTGGGCCTGGGCCTGCATGGTCCCCAACTCTTCCCCTCTCCCCTTGCTCTGGGCCTTGAAAATTTCCCCACCCCAACTTTGCTCTCCCCTGCCCTGCTTGCAAAACCTGGGCCCTTCCTCCGCTGAGGGGGGGGAACCCCGGGGACTTCCTTCTGCCCCACTTGCCCACACAGAAGCCACGAGAGGGCCCCCCCCAAACCCCCTCCACCCTCAACATGGAAGCAGCCCGAATTGGGGGGGCCCCCCTGCCTCCCCACTGTGCAAACGAAAGCCATCTTTGTGAGATGGGCCCCCCATCTTGGTGGATGGGCCACCCCCATGGGTTTGTGGGGTTAAACAATGTGAGGGGCGGACGATTGTATGATTGACCCCACCTAGGGCTCTATTAATTTAGTCATATGATTTACTGAAATAGTTGGAGTTTCATGGTTCCTAAAACCTGACCATCCCCCAATTGAGATATCCACGTGTTGAAAAATAACATGGGGTTCTTAGGGGGGGGGGGGGGAAAAAAAACCATGGTTTTTTTACTCTATTTATTCTTTTGCCATTTCTCCTTTCAGGCAAAATAAATGGGGAAAAAATAATGTTAGGATAGCATTACAAAAAACTGGGGCAGCCCCTAGCCCCCATGTGTGAGCTTGGATATGTAAAGCAACTGTGTTGTGGTTTCCTGGTATGGTTTCCAATGTTATTACAGAAGAAAACCATTAATTAAAACAGAGTAGTTTCAACTCCTGGGGGTTTACCTCCCCCCCCCCCCACCATTTAATTAACTGAATTTTTAATTAATTGAAATTCTTACTCTGATTACAAAAAAAGTATATGGGGGTTCAAGCACTAAGTTTTTAAAGAGGACTAGGTGGTATTTGTTTTTTAATTTATGGGGAAATAAAAGCTCCCAGTTTTTGTTGATGGATGGTTTTTTATCCTCCTTTTAAAAATCACGCCCAAAAGATTTGTTTTTTATCAGGGGGTACAAGTGAACAGTGGAGGTCCTGTTTTGGAAAATGACAAACCATTCATTTTTTGTGTCTTGTGTATTTTATCCATTCATTCTTAGCAAACTCAATGATGAGTTCCTCTGGTCTGGGGGGGGACTATGTTAATTTACCACTCAAGTGGGTGAACCGGTATCATCATGTGGTGGGTGTGTGATGGAAAAATTGGGAGCAAAACTTGACCAATTTTTGCTGCATTCATTTTTTCACCTTTCTTCCTAATTCTGGGCTTTTCCATTTAGAAATTAATTGTGTAAATCAAAAAGGGGGTCCATTCCTCTTCTAAAAAAAGCAGAACCATTTTCATTTTTCTTTTTTCTGGATTTTTAAGAAAATATAAAAGGCCAGGGCTACTTGTAGAAAATTGACAAAATTGTCAGAAGAACACAAGATAAAAAAAAGTTTTTTTAAAAATAAAAACACATAATTGGTTTAATTATATATTTGAAGCCTACTTGAAAACATGCCAAAAGTGGTATTCCTAATAACTTACTTTTATTTTTTTTACAATATTTATATATTAACTTATATTATTATAAGATTATATAAATATTATAAATATATATATATATATATAATATTTTATTATGGATTGAATATCACCAGAGAGAGGGAAGGGGAGGAGGCCAGAGGGAAGGGAGAGATTGGAAACATCAATGATGGGGAGGGAAAATCATTGATTGGGCTTTGGCCTCCCACCTGCATTATGGTCCCCCCTACTAGGGATCGAGGGCCTTGGCCACCCATGGGGGGGCCCATTTGTGCCTCTTTTTTGTCTGGAAATCGGGAAACCTGGGAACCCTTCCAGTTTGTCCACAGGACACAGATTTGGCCTCTTATTCCCACTTTGAGGCCAAACCGGATAGGGGGAGGGGCCCTTAATGCTTTTTTTTTTTTAATTTTTTATGAAAAACATCAAATTTTCTCACAACTTCCCTTATAAAAACAAACCCTATGGAAAAAAAAGCCACCCCAAGTATTATTAGTTTTGCTTTTGGAGAGGGTGCCATTACTTTTGGTTCCAGGTCCACACAAAAAACAAATTCTAGCCACCATTAAATAAAACCCCACCTTCCAGAGAGGGAACCAAACAATAGGCCCACTTTCAATATTTTATAAACAAGTTTTGCTTGGCCCTCTATTGTCTATTTGTTTTGCTTAAACTCTTGTTGGTTATTTTCATGGGGGGGGGACTGTGGCTAGGCCCAAGTTGAAATTTTCTTTATTTTCTATTCCATATTATTTATAGCATATTTTTTTGATAAATTGACCTTAAAATCATTTCCATTTTTATGGAAGATAAAAAACAAAAAAAACTGAGAGATTCAGTTAATTAATATTTTGCTTCCCAGATCATTAAAAGAAAAAGCCAGTATAAGCAGTGATTTGTCCAGAGCCAAGCCATAAGGCTTTTATAAACCCATGAGAAACTTCAAACTCCAAAAAGCATAAAAAAGTCCCACCCACGCACTTTCTTACCAAAAATATACCACTAATCACCCATTTATTTTTACCATATTTTAAAAGTTAGTGCTGAGGGATGGTAAAGGATCTTTAGAACATCCAAAAAACTTATGGACTCGTGGACTTTCATTGAGTTCATTTTCTCCCATCTTTTACAAGATTCAACCAATTTCCTGTGGGGGTCATCCCCCCCCAAACTAACTAGGTCTTTTGCCGCCATTCACTAGGAACCAACTTTTACTCTCCCCTACATCAGGAGGTTGTTTACCTCTAAAAAAACTCAGGGTTCCTATTTATTAGGGATTGAAAAATTCTGGAATTTTTGTTGTTTAAACCAGGTCGTTTTATTCTAGGGGCATTTCTTTTTTTAAAAAAAAAAAATACGTGGTTTTACGTTCTTTTTGTTCGTCCTTTTTTTTTTAAAATAACATTACTTAATACTAAGGCTGAGTGGGCTGATTTGCACAAAAAATTCGTGCACCCTTGGGCGGGGAGAGGAGTGCCTTTCAGGACCGGGGGCCTTGCACCCCCCCTTCTCGCAGTGTCCCCCCCCCAGAAGCCCCTTCAAGGGATGTTCCCCAAACTGGGGGACAGCTTAGGGCCCACTCCCCTGGGGTAGGGCCCTAAGCCAACAAGAGGCCCGGACCACTCCCCTTAAACACTTTGCCTGTGGGTGGTTGGGGGAAGAGGGGCCTCCCCTGCCACCACCACTGCGGGCTTGCTTGGCCTCCCATAAACCGCATCGCTCGCCTGCCTGCGTGGATTGGCCCCATAAAACCACAACTTCTTCCTGGCCTGCCGTCAATCCCCACCCCTAACTGCTTGCCTGCCTGCCTCCTCATCACCACCCTACCCCTTAAAACGCCTCTGCCTTGGGCCCCACCACATCGCTGCGGGCCTTTTTCATCTGGGAAAAGGACAGGTTTTGTCTTGGGGAAATTATGTCTAGGAAGGTTCATTGCAGGCTGTTCCCCAGAGGTCGTAAATTCCCTAGCATAGCCATTTTTATGCTTTTTATTATTATTATATATTTATATAGATTGAATTTTTCAGGAGAGAGGAAGGGAAGGAGGAGGAGTGGAGGAGAATAGAAACTTCAATTGATGGAGGAAGAGTTCATTGAATTTCATTCTGGCCCTCCTTGGTAATGCCCTCCCCACACCCTCAGGGATTGGAGCCCACAAAACCCCCAGGAAATGTGTTTAGCCCCTGGGGGTCCAGGTAAATGGAAAAACCATAAGAAGGGAGGAGGGAAAATATATTCTAATTAAGGCCTCATTCTTCTTCTTCTTTCCTTTCCCTTTCATTGGGTTTCCGAGTGGCCAAGGGGGGAAAGGCCCCCCCTGGAAACATTTGGTACCCTGTTTAACTTTTTTTTTTTTTTTTAGTGGTTCTACTTACAGGAGCATAAAGCCACTCACAAGAAGAAAAAATAATTTTCAATTACAAAATATTACGACCCACCCTCTGTTCACTTCTCAGCTTTCCTGGCACAGGAGCAACCTTTAAATCTCTTAAACATTTTTTATTGCTGTTCATATAGCTATATTACTTATAACAACAGGGGGGCCTCCCAGGAGATAAATTATTCTCTTGCTCAGCATTTGGCACTTCCCCCTGTGTGTTATCTATCCTTTTTTATGCAGAAAAAACCCCATGGTGGGGCCCAAACTGGCTGGGTTAGCAAAAAATCATGGATTACCAACCTCCAAGGATGTGACATTAATTTTCCAGGTAGTTATCCAGCGGAAAAACACACTGTAAAAAGCAGGGGTGCTAAAAAAAAACTGGGGGGGGACCTCATGGACCAAAAAGTAATTGGGTCCACTGGAAGTTGTGTTTTTGAAGAGCATCCTCCCACTATGCCTTTTTGAGAGTATCCAGTAATTTGGGGGGGGCATCCTAGAAGTACCCCCATAAAAATCAATTGGCAGTATTATTAAACAACAAAAACTGCCACTACATTGGTGGGGTGAAAAAAAAGGTATTTTTGCAATGGGGGTGGGGGGGGGGTGGATTAATATGCATATTACTCTTAAATTTTGTCTTTTATTTAAAACTTTATGTACATCCTGGATGTACAGTATGTAAGATAATAATTGCCTGGTTTGATTTTTACATTGGGGACAAACTGGGGAAAAAAAAAATGTTTAGAAAGAATAGTTTTGGTTTAATTAAACAAATAATATGTTTATTGATTTTTAATTTTACAAAAAAATTGTTTTAATTAAATTATGGAAGTAAAATGGTTTTAAGATTTACCTAAATTCCGAAAGTTGGGTATTTAATAACCTTGATATTAATTTTGTAAATATTAATTTATTTATTTGATTGGCTTTTTTTAAAATTTTAATATATAAAAAAATAAAAAAACTTAATACCTATACTTTGTTTATTCATTATTGTTCAAAGGGGAGATAAAAAACATTGTATAATACCAGAAAGTGGGAATGTCAACTCTTATTTTGTATTTTATCTTTAATTTACTTTTGGGGATTGGGAAGTGTATGTCACTCACAAAGGTTACATGTTCAACAACCTCTAAGTTAAAATTTTGTACCTTTACTTTTTTTCATCGTTTTAGGAGCAACTAATATCAGTTTCAACACACCCAATTTATTATTGGGGAAACAACTTCTTTAAAAATTATAGTAAAAAAAGTTGAGTTTTTGATTTGGATGAAATAAGGGGGCAAAAAATCACGTTTTGATTTTACTTTTTATGAAATAGTACATTATCTGTATTTTAATTTAGTCATCTCAAAAAAACATCACTTAGGTCCACTTTCAAAAAATCAACAGAAATAAACTTTATGGTATGTGTTCTTGGGTTATTTAAATTTCTGGGTCAGTTCATCTCTTGATATATTTATGCCAATATTAAATTCCCTATAAGTTAAATTTAGGGGGATTCTGGATTTTTTCATTTATTTTTCAGTTTGTCATTTGGTTTTTCAAATTATACATGCCATTGCTATTCCCAAGGGGAGGATTTTAACATTAGGGGTTTTTTTAATTTTTCACCCAATTGGGTTATTAATTTGGGGGGTTGGTCTATAAATACTTTCTTCAACATATTTACGAAAATATATTGGTTTCTTAGTAAGTCTTTGGGCCAAGGGCTCTGCAAATTGTTAAAAGGCCAGGGCCAGGGGGACTTGGGTTAAAAAAATTGCCCATAGGGGGGGACCACTTCATTTTCCTTGGACTTTCTGTTTAAATTTGTGTTTCTGTTGCTTGGTTCTTTTTACCATGGTCCCAAGGGCCTCCAGGGGGGGAATAGGCCAGAACCCCCCCTAAACCTAGCTCTAAGGGGGCATAGATTTTGTTTCCTCTCATGGGGGCTTAGGGCCCCCACTGGTGGTGGGGAAAGAGGCCATCGGCCTTCCTGGGTTTTTTTTTCTGGTTAGGGGGGCCACACCAGGTTCCTGGGTTTGCTGGAGCTCCCAGGTGGGGACCTGGGGGGATCCGACACCTTCTGCAAAAGGGTAGGGTTTTTCAAATGGAGAGGGCAAGGTGGCCAAAATACAAAAACTCAGGTTTCCCTCCCCCTGAGGGGGAAAGCTTCACACAAAGGCTGGACATGCCTGGAGGTTGCTACCACGGGGCACCCCATAAAATATCTGTGGTGGGGGGGTGGCGATGGGGCTAACATGAATTCTAGAAAAGGGACGGTGGGGGGGGGGGGGGGTTCTGATTTTAAAATTGGGCAAAAAAACTGGAATTTCTGGATCCTTGGCTTGTCCAGTGAGTTTATTACCGGTTACATCAATGGGGCAAAGATGGGAGAAGAACCACCTCCTTCCCACTCCCCAATCAGGTCAAAACTTGACACCCCCACCTCCCCCCCTAGTTCCAGTAAAAAACCTAGCCCATAAAAAATCGGAACGTAATTCAAGTTCTGTCCATCTCCAAGTTCACCTTCTGTGGTTGGTGGGGGGGGGGGGACCCCAACTCACTCCAATTAAACCTCTTAACCAACACACCACTTTAAATAAATGGTTTTTGGGGCCATTAGGCTTCCCCATTTGGGGGTTAGTGTGGGGCCATTTGAGGGAGTGGCTGGGTCCCCCCAGGTCTTTCAATATCCGGTTCTCCATGTGGAGAGTGCTTCTGATTTGGGGGGGGGGGGTACCTCAGTGGAGGAGATGATTCTAAATTAAAGGGCAGTTAGCCTTAACAGCTGGGACCCCCCATTTGTCCCCTCAGTTTCGGGAATTCTGGCGTTTTTCATAGGTAAAACAGGGACAATACAGGGGAAACCAGTGCAGCACCCAAAGCAGGGGCCAGGGGGAAATGGGGGGATAAAAAGGGGAGGAGTTTTGCTTTCAGAAATTTCCCATTTGGTTTTGGCGAGGCATGTTTTTTTTATTTTCGAACTGAGGGAGAAAAAAAAAAGGGGCTTTGCCCCTTGAAGGGGGTGGCATTATTGTTGGGGTATACATTTTAACTGGGGGCCCTTCCTGGTTAGAGGCTGGGTTGGGTCCTAAGTGGGCCCCACATCTTTTCCTGGGGGCTAATTTAAAACGTACAAGTTTCACCCCTCCATTTGCTGTTCACTTGGCTCTGGGCACTCCTCTCTGTGCCGTTCGGGGGTAATTTTAAAAGTGAGCAGTGGGGCAGCCCCCTAACAGCACAAGTTGATTTAGAAGGGAGTTCCTTTTTGAAGGGGAGTAGGAAAGAGGGGGGATAGAGGGACAAGGGCAAGTAATAAAAAAAACAAAAAACTTCATAATACTAGGCACACCCCACTAAACACTTACTTCTAATTTTAAGGTAGGGCATGGTAAGGGGCCCCATTATTCTGGCCCTTATGGGAAGGGGGAGGGGGCTCTGGGTGCCTGAAATGGGAAAATGGTGGGGGGGGGGGACTGAATTTCGGCCCTTCCTTGCACTAGTATATTCATGAACATTATTTTAGTGCTTGGGGCCCAGGCCATAGGGGGAAACTTGGAGTTTTTTAGCCCTAGGGAAAGTTGTTCTTAAGATTATTTATACATTCTTATATTTCCTGTCTGTATTGGCATGGGGGAGGTGGCGAATGGTTTTAGGTGGCTAACAAAAAGAACACTCTCTCCAGGGGAGGGGGAAAATAGATTGTGCTAAAAAATCTTGGACAAAAGATTTTTACAAGGCTGGAGGAAAAATGAATTTCATTTCATATTATTTTTTCCCCAGCTGTAATTGTTTCAACTCTGCTTTCCTTTTCTTTTGTAATGTTATATGTTTTTAAAATATTTTTTTATTGGGGGCCCTCAGTGCCTTACTGTTTTCAGGTTTTTCATGGCGAGCATTATTTTATTTTCCAAGTTTGGAATTTTTTTACCAAAAAATAAATTGGCAGGGCCGCACCTAACAAACTTCAAGGGGATGTTATCAAACAAAACTGGGTTCCACTTATAGATCTTTTATGTTTTCTAATATATCTTGATTTGGGGGATAAAAAAAAAAAAAAAAAACAGGGGGGAAACAGATAATAGATAGAGGACGGATTGATAGATAGGAATTACATAGATAAAGGGACTATTTTTTAATTTAAAGGTGTGGCATTGGTAATTTTTCTTTATTCTTAAAGGGGAAAATATTTATTTCTTCAGCGCGTAAACATTTTTTTTTTTAAAGCTATTTTGGAAATAGTTTTTCAGGGGGGGATCCGCCAGTGGGTGCCCTCACCTCTATGGTAAGGGAATAAACCCATTTTTATTTTTTAGGCTTCTGAAAGGGGGGACCTTTAAAATGGGTGGGTTTTCATTAAAAAAACAGGATTTCACAATAGGGCATTGATAAACACTTGTATTGCAAAATGGAAAAACCTGTTATTTTTTTCAAAATTCAGGCTGCCTTTCATCAAAAAAGCCTCTTTGTTGACTCCCACAAAAAATTTAGTTCAGGCAATGTAAAAATTTAAGGGGGCAGGAAACCAAAAGGGGAAGGCCTACAATTCCCCTACCGGGGGCACCACCAACCCTCTAGCCCTGGCCCACACTTGGACTTCGTACCTGGGGGGGGATGGGAAAAAGGTGGCACCTTCCAAATGTTGTTATTTTTGAATACAAAAGGCAGTTAGGGGGGTCTGATTGGGGAGGATCTGGGGAAATACCATTTCAGAAAACTGGGGTTCATTAAGCAATTTGTTCTTCTTTTACATGGTATGACAACTTAATAAAATTATTCCGCTTCTACCCTCAAAGGGGGGGTTTTTGTTCAAACTTTTCCCCTGGGAGGGCTTTATTTTTTTAAGGCTTGGGCATTAAAATGTGGGTAATGCTTAATGCCTAGGGGGTTTATCCCCTTACCCCTATTACACTTATAAAAACAAACTTTGGGACAATAGAGGGAAATTTTACTTATAAGAAATTTAGACACTCAAAACAAGGGGATGATATACAGTTCTACGGGGCACCCCAAATTGGTGTTTCTTGAAAAGCTTTCAGAAGAGAAAAGGGGTCAATTTTACTGTAGACCCAATACAGGGGTGTCTTCTAAAGCGGGGGTTTTCCATGAAAATTTTAGTTCCCCAAGCTTCGGATCCCCCCATCCAAGCTGAGGGCGCCTGAAAAAGGAATTCAAATTGTCCCTCCCCAGTTGGGGGGACACGAACAGCAATTTCAGGGGGGCTTTTCAATTAAAAACAGATAAAAACTAATGGGCGGGATGTGCCACCAATGTTTTTGAAGCCCAAGAAAGGGGCAAACTGGGGGCTTTGGTTCTGGAGGGATTTTAGGATTGAAAGGTGAACATTGGGTTGGGAGAATTAACAGCAAAACCTGGGGGATATAAGACAAAAAAAAACAAATTTTGTGCCCCAATAAATTGTAAGGAATTTATACTTTGCAAATAAGCTTTGGAAGAGGTTCAGGAATTTTGAAATCCCAACATAAAAATTGACAGACAAAAAGGAATTTCCCTTGTAATTGTGCCCAGGAAAAAAATGCGGGCGACAAGCTGCATTGGAGGGCAAGTTAAATAACAAGTTTTTGTCAACACAATTGGATGAAAAGAAATTGGGGGAGCCTAAAATAATAAAGCAATTAATTACCTTTGGATATTATAGTTTGCTTTGCCTTCACTTAATAAAAAAAGAACAGCTTTATTTTGCTGGGGGACTGGAAGTTCCTAAATTTATATTTGCAAGTGCTGCCAGTCGTATGCTATTCACAGTCTTTTCCCTATCTCATTTTAAAATTCTTTTCACTATTAACGGCTTATGAGGCTCCCAAATTTTACCCTACAGCTTATGAAAAAAAAAAACAAATAAAATAAACCCCCAAAGGTTTAGTTCCATTGGCCCAAATATTTACATTTGAAGATCCATTAACGGAGGCTGGGGGCAAATGATGTGGATTCCTGAAGAAAAGTGTGGGGACTCTAAACCCAACTATTACAGTGCTTCTTCCAACAACCTTGGGAAAGTCAGTCTGATGGGCCTTTTTAAAACATAAAAACCCTTGTAAGAAAAACTGGCTTGATTGTTAGCTTGGCCCCTAAAGGGGTAAAAGGCTGGCTCTGGGGCTACCTGGGAAAGTGGTGTTGTCTTTTGTGACCAAATTGTATCTGAATAAGAGTGGGAAAATGCTTCCCTCTTAAACACACCCAAATAAAGTGTGTGGGGAAAATTTGGGTTTCAAAATTTTCATTTAGGCTCAAGGCCACTGGACTAGGAGGCTGTTGGACCTTTTGGGATCTAAAGTAATTCTGGGGTACCATTAATTCTCTTTTCCTTTCGTATATATCCCATCTGGGAAAATATTAAGATATAAATAAATACTTGGCCTTGTAAGGGGTACAACTTGGTGAAAAATTAAACAAAAAGGAAAAAATGGTGTGTAAAAAAAATTTTTAGGGAAAAACAGTTTATCTGGGCATCATAGGGACAGCAATTAAAGTAAGTGTTTTTGCCAATTTAATCTTTAATTTATATTTTTGGGGGGGGGGGATAAAATTTTAATCAAAATCAGTTAGCAATTTCAGTTTTTAAGTTCATGACTTCCTGTGTGTCAGTTTCGGTAGAGGGAGGGAGATAAATGTTTTGGATTTTTAAACTTCTTTTCATTTTTCTCAAATTCCCTGGGACTATTTGTATTTTTTCCTTGTTTAACATATAATCAAAAATCTAAGTTTTGCAAGGGATATTAACAAATCATGCTGTTTTGCTTCTTGTTGGTAACTGGATTTTACAATATGGAACGGGGAAACAAAAAAATAACCCCAACAAAAAACAGGGTGCCATTTTTTCATGAAGGGGCTTTTGTTTGCGTGTTTTTCTCATGGCCAAGGGATGGCTTTTACCCATGGTTTGGGTGACAATCCACCACCATCGTGTGGCGGCCTCTGGTAAAAAAATTCAACCTATTTTGCTCATTTCGCTTTGAAAAACTACTGTTTCTTGCTGAAATGGTTTCACTAAGATGGCATTTTATTACTAAATGGAGCAGCACCCAATTCTTTGGGCCCAACTTTACCAAGATGTGGGGACAGATTATTACTGTTAAAATTTTTAAGGGCAGGGGGTTTTTACTTTTTTTTTGGGTTCCCACGATATTGGGGCTATCTCTTCCTTTCTCCTGTCCCCTCTTAAGCACCTGTCTTCAAATAATGGGGGATTTCTTGGGGCCCCCCGGTTCAAAAAGGCTCACTTACATATTAATTTCCCATTTTTTTTTTTTTTATTAGCTGACACAACCATTCTCTTTATTAGGTTCATTATCTCCTCGGTTTAAAGTTTTTACCTAGGGGGGGGTTTTTATCGGCTTACCGGTAATGGCTAATTTTTCAAAATTTTTTCTTTATATTTTATGACATTGTGGGAAAAAAACTTTTTTCTGTCTCCAGTGGCAATTTTCACCTTGCGGTGGACTGTTCTTCCAATGTTTAATGGGGAAGCAAAAAAAGAGTGGGAGGCTTCAGGGTTGAAAAAGGGCACTTCCCCTTCACTTGGCGGTTCCTTATTCTCTCCTTCTTCTAACACCACTAAGTAATAATGTTTCATGTGGCTCTTCTCCTGCCATTATTTTTATTATTTATAAGGGGCTGGATATTTTTCACCAGTTTATGGACCTTTCTTTCCATGGCCTAAACCCTCCTTACCTACCCCTTTACCTCCTTCAGTTTCCTTTTCAGTTTATGGTTTTTTAGAAAATGATTAATTCTCAAATTGAGGGAGTATACTGTGGGATTGGCAAAAAACAAACTTTAGATTTATTTTGGGGCGTTTGCCAAAAAATAGAAAAGGCCCAAAGATGGAAAAAAAAAAACCCCAAAGAATCCATTTATATGATTTTTCAATTATATGTGGTATGGGTATAAAAAAAAAAGGAAAATCAACCTATATAACGCAAATTACAAATTATCTAAGGCTAAACTAAAAAACTTCATTCTCAAACAGGAATTAAAAAACCAAAGGAATTTTGTTTATGGGGGCTGATTATTAGGGGGCATTAAAAAACCACATGGGACCAAACAGACGGGGACAATTTATGGGTGGGTATGGGGAAAAAAAAGTATGGGGCAGGGAAGCCAGGGGGCCAGGGCTAAGACGGGGGGTCAATGAGGAGATTAAAGGGGGGGGACAGATGCTAATCTACCTTTTCAACCAAATAAAGAGGGATTTTTTAAAAATAACTTTAATTCTCCCAACCAAGGGGGACTTAATGGGATAACCAAGTTTTGGGGGCCAATTTACCCACAGGGGAATAGGTGGAGGTGGGAGGAGGGAGGAAATAAGGAAAAGGGTATAAGGGTGGTTGCAATAAAATATGGTGTTGGAGAAAGGGAGGTACTTTGGGGAGGACTTTTGGGTGGTTGGAACCAACACACATGCAATTGGGCCATTATACAGGATGTTGTATTTTTACAGAATTTGTTAAAAACTTGAAAAATTTCTAGAATCTTATTAAAAATAAAACCCACTGTCCATTCCCAATTAAATATTTAATAAACCAATTTTTAAGATACTCCCCTGGGTCATCATGAACGGGACCGGTTAGGTATACAAAATTAAAAACTTGTGTAATTCTTAGGGGTGGGTTTGGAAGCCCAATTAACATAGGGGACCTGCTAACAATGTTTTCTGCCTCCTTTCTTCATTTTGACGTGGTTATTTCCCAGGGGGCACCCAAATACTGCCAGGGCCCTGAATAAAAAACAGAGGGGAGTTTGGTGGAGTTTTGCCAGGTACTATTTTTCCTTAGTTTACAAGCCCCTTCTTAAAAACACCCCACCCACCCATTACCCCCACATAGGAAAAAGCCTTTAGTTTGGTTTTTATTTGCTCTTTGCTTGGTTTGCCATCCTCAAAATATTTTCTTATTTTTTTTTTTTAACCAAAAGGGCCTTCCCATTTTCCATTTTTTTGCACCCACGGGTGTTCCCCAGCCATGGGATTTATGTTTTGGAAAAAATTTTTCACCTGGCAGGGGTTTGCACAGGAATTTCTTTATATTTGGGGGGGGGGGATTACCCATACTTCCATTCCATTTGATCTTACTAGCATTGGGGGGACTCATGTGCTCAGGCAGGGGGGAAGGGGCCTGGATTTTTTTGCAAACAGATTGGGTCCAGGAAATAAATATAGTTTTTCCAACTATTGTTGGGCTGGTGTAATACAATGGTATTGTTTTTCCCCTGGCCAATGTGTAAACTTCCCCATAAAGCATTAAATTACAATAGTGGAAAAAAAGTTTGAACTGTTGCTTTAATAGAGTTCGATTTGCCATGGGAATTTATACGGGAAAACCCCTCTATTTCATATTTCTTAGTAAGGCCCAGGATTTTTTGGCTGAAGGGTGGGGATTTCCAGGCTAGCCCAAGGTGCTAGCTTGATTATGGAATGGAACCACAGCAATGGGGATGGTGATGTTTGGCATTTTGCACTGGTTCCCAGGAATGCTTTATTATTCTTTCTAGTGTGGCCTAGGGCTTGGGTGGATATACAAGTTGACGGGGTCGGGGCTGTTTAGGGCTTGGGCCACGCCGCCTTTTCTTGCAAATAGAAGGACCAGGCGGGGGGGAGGGCCCACAAAACCTACTTTTCTTTTGCCAGGGGATGCCCGGTTGGGGAGGGGCCGGGCACCCCAACTTTCCCCACCCAAGGATGGGGGAGGTCGGGGATGTGGGGAGGGCCACCATCGCTCCCCCACGGGAGCCCAGGGGGAAGGGGAAGGGGGGGAACCGAGAGGGTGGGGCTCCATGCATATTTCTCCTGGGTTGGTGGGGAAACCAGTTTCCCCCCCACCACATTTGCAAAGGGCACCCCGTCCCACCCGCCACAGTGCCTTGCCCTGCTGGCGCCACACCTAGGCCAATTTTCTTTAATTGATCCGGTTTGTTAACGGGCATAGGAAAGGGGCGTGTGGGGCGGACCAAAATTTGCCATATTTCGGGGCTTTTTTATTTATTTTATAGGGGGGACTAGAGGGGGGGGGGGACGGGTGCAACAAAAATTGACAGTGCACGTATGTCGGAGGGTTGTTTGGCACCTTCAGCCCCAAAACTTTTGCCCCACCCTTTTCTTTCCAAAATCTTGGGGGGGACCCCTTCAAGGGGGGGATTGGGGGGCCAACCTGCCCGTTTTTTTTAGGGTTCCGGATCCTACCTGGGGAATCGGGGGCCTAAAATCGGGGCAAGGTCGGGGGGCCATCCACACTCTCACAATCCAGCCCACTTGGCTGAGGCTCCAACTGCTCAGGTGCCTCGCCTGCCTTCCCTGAATTTGCCCCTAACCGCTTCTTTTGCCTGCCAAAGTGGACATTTGATCAACCCCTAAACCCACTTTCCCCCTGCCAGCTGGATTGATTTGCCCAAACTTTTGCCTCCACTGGCCCAGGGGCCTGTTTTGCCCCCCTAACTGCCCCACCCCCTTGCCAGGCCTGGTGGGTCCCACCCTAAACTTTGGGGCCCTCCCCTGCAGGCCAGGTTTCCACCCCTAAAACGGCCCACCTCCCCTTGGGCAAAGCCAAGGTTCCCCC
>JAJQQW010001714.1:0-13799 GCA_025583905.1 Ia io | reverse complement strand
TATGGATTAAAGATAATAACCTTTATGTTGGCTCTTCATTTTCGATCCTAACCCTCCCCTCTTCTAATAGTCCAGACCCCCACAAGGCGTCGAGGTCAATCCTCCAGGCTCAGAGGACTAGTGGTCAAGTCCGCATTAGAACCCTCTCCGTGTCTGGGCCACAGTTTTCGCAAACAAAACCTCAATTTGGTGTCAATCCATTGATCCCTTCTACAGTCTCTAATACCGCACTGCTGAGCCCTGCTAGAGTAAAATGATTTAATTGTGGACTCGCAGTTACCACAACCACACTGTTTTTCAGCCTGTGTCGCAATATACTTCGTGTCCTGACCAGCTCCTCCCATGTTCCTAACCAGCCATTTCAGACATTCTCCTCCTCCACCCTCCTTACAACAACCCTTACCACCTGCTTTTTCCCTCTTTCAGGAGATCTTGTCCCGCCGCTCCCTAATGTTAATATAATCTATTATATATAAAAAGTTAAGCGACCATGTTAGGACTGGGATCGACTGTCTGCGAACCGGTGCCGATAGTGTATGATGCACATTTGACCCATGATCGGGGCCGTAGAACTGGCAGTCATATATCCCTCTTGAATTAGGGAGCCAGACTGGCTCCTAAACCGCTCACCTGCGGGACTGTCTGCCTAGCCTGATCACTGCCCCTAACCACTATCTGCCTCTTAGCCCCCAACTGTGGCCCCCACCTCCCACAGGCCTGATCACCCCCAACTGCCTCTGCTCGGCCCCCCGCGCCACCGTGGCTTTGTCGCGGAAGGCCATCCAGAAGGTCCTCGCCAGTCTAATTAGGGCATATTACCCATTTATTATATAATGATTACTACTAATAAGTTTATTAACATTCCATTCACCGCACATAAAGTTTGTTTTTATGGTGTAGAACTTTCAAGATTTACCCTTTTAGGTAACTTTCCCATTATAATGCCTACTTTCATTATAATGTGTCTTCACAGCTCGTTTCATAGTTTAGAGGTTGTCAGGAATATTATTAAAGAAAGAAACACTGACAGTACAGTGAAATCGTCTAACAGAAAACGTGAACCGCATAGTCTTGGTTTCCTTTAGAATTGAACTCCAAAATTGTTTTTCCCTTTAACAAATACACAGGCACTTATTACATGTAAAGTAACTATGTAGTAAGTGTTGTAGAGGACATGACCTCATTTAATTCTCATGACAACTCTAAGAGGTACATTCTATATTATTACACCTGAGAAATTAACAAAGAGAGATAAAAAATTGGCCCAGTGGGTCACAGAGCTATAAGTGGGATATGAATCCCAAAAGCTACTGAGGCAGGCCAGGGTCATCTGTTCGGGGCCATTCTACTCCAGCCTTGTCATGCCCATGGATGGCTGGGGAAAGGGTTGAAGTGGAGGACAAGGACCTTCTTTCCCTCACACCTTTTTCAAGTGTCCGCTGAGAAGCTGTTTGCGGCTCACCCGAGATCAAAGAACCTGTGTCCTTTATCACAGTGTCTGTCTGCAACCTGGGCCCCACTGCCCTCATAACAGACCCACCATTCCCAGCCTCACCTCTCTTTCTCCTGTTAGCTTCACATCAAATCTGTCCCCAATAGCCCTAACCTAAATGCTAAATCTAGAGCTTCCATCCTCTTCAAGTGGCTTTAAATCCCTCCCAAGAGGACTCTTATCCAAGAAGTGGGGTAAATAAGCTGAGTGAAAGTTTAGGGAAAGAAACTTTGCTAGTAGCTGTAGTTTTATTAAGATAAGGCAGGGGAGCTTCCTCAAAGCAAATGAGCTCCATTGTTGCTGGGACTGAGCTACTCAGATGAGGGGGGAATTTAAGTGCTTTTTAAGAGTGGTTTGGAATAAATGATGGCGAAGATCTCTTCCTTCCCGCCAGGATTCTATATTTTATGTTTCGCTAGATGTTGTTTAATTTGTATTTAATACTAGAGGCCCGGTGACGAAATTGTGTTTGTGTGTGGGGGGGCGGGGGAGAGTTCCCTAGCCTGGCCTGCACCTACCTGCGTCGGCGGGCGGGCGTCGCTGGGACTCGGGTGTGGGGGGGGGGGGCCTTGGGTGAGTGTCCAAAACGTGCCAATTTATTAGGCCTGGTCCCTGTGGGATTGGACCTAAACCAGCGCAGTCGACATCCGTCTCACAATCCGGGACTGCCTTGGCTCCTAACTGCTCGCGCTGCCTGCCTCCTGATTGCGCCCTAACCGCTGTCTGGCCTGCCAGCCTGATTGCCAGCTGTAACTACTGCTCCCCTGTTGGCCTGAATTTGATGCCTAACTGCTCCCCATGCCAACCGATTGCGCCCCAACTGCCCTCCCCTGGCAGGCCTGGACCGCCCCCACTGCCCTCGGAAGTATCCTCTGCTGGCCTGATCTTTGCTCTCTCAACTTTGACTCCCCTAACACTCTGCTGGCCTGATTGCCTCCAACTGCCTTCCCCATGCCATCCATCTTGGTGGTGTGCGAATCTTGTGATGGGCGACGTCATGCTGACCCACGTAGGCTTTTATTATATAGGATTATTTAACAGGCAAAAAGTCTCCTCTCTAATGTTCCTGAACATGATCTCATCCTCCACTTGTATAAGTTCTACTCTTTAGTACTGATGCTTACCACAGAGAAGGTATGGTGCTTGGGACACATCACTCATTTGTACAGGTTTCCCGTGTATCTTCCCTTCCGTTTAGAGGCAGCATGTCAAAACTCAGTGGCCCCACAACGAATATTTTTGCGGCCTCAGCCAATAATAATGGTATGTAAGAAAACATTTTAATAAAAATTTCGTAACTTTATTTTATAGTGCGACAGTATACTGTTATAATAATTACGTAGTAATGAACTACAACTTTCGGCTAAGGACTGATTACTATAATACATGTTGCATTCACTTCCGCCTTAGGTGCCTCACGTTTAGGCGCACCATTTCTCCCCGCACTAATACTAGCAGCGAATATTTTGCAATCAGATTGGCCATGTCATTAGTCCTTGGACTGACTTGTTTGGTGTGGCTGCATCAGGAAATATTTCGCTTTTGGAGAACAAAAAAAAGAAAAAAGAAAAAAAAAAAAGGTTTATTATATGTTATCGTTTAATAATTGGCCTTGACCCATTTATTCAGCGTCTGTAAGTTAAATGTTCAAAGAAAAAATTATTAATTTTAGTTAAAATGTTCTTTTATTTTATCGCTTAACGATTACCTCATTTATTTCAGTCCTTTGTAGCTTCAGCATGTCTATCGAAATAAAACCCAAATTTCTATGAAAAATTGAAATAGCCTTTTTGCTATCTTTTGTTTTGGCGCCCACTTAATTGCTAACACCTTGTGTATTTGGCCCATTGTTAGGCACCTTTGAGTTTGACATTGCTTGCTCTTATGAGTCTTCCTCTATCAAAAATTCCTGAGTATCCTACTTCCTTCTCAGTCTAAGGGTCCGTTTACTATACATTTTTAAAAAAAAAATGACTATTTCTATCAATTTCAGAGGGGGGAGAAAAAGGGGAAAGGGAGAGAGAGAGATAAGAAACCATTCAACGATGTTGAGAGAGCGAATAACTGATGGGGCTGCTCCTGCATGCCCCCTATTGGAGATGGAGAGACCCACAAACTCGCGGCATGTGGCCCTATAGCGTCAATATTGCAACCCACTGAGCCATCATCCGGCCCGGGCTTCTAAGGGTCAACTTTTGGAAGGCAGCTTTGCCTCACCACGTATACCCCACCAACGGGGCCCTCATCGGAACACCAACATGCGGTTGGCGGGCTCGGTGGTCATGTTGCTGGGGGCTTATCATGCCCAGGGTCACAGGTGGTCAGTCCCACCACTTGCTGGCCAAAATTCTGCCTTCCCTACACCAAATGCCAATGACTTTTTCCAAGAAGTTGAATCATCACCCAAGGTTCTTCAGGACCAGTTACTCGGTGGACATCAGCATTGACATGGACATCCTCATCATACTTGTGTCCTCGCTCTTTCTTGTGTGGAACTGGGGGCCCCCAGTCAGTGAAGAGAACCAATATGTGTTATGGTTCCCTAGTTGTTTAACAGTTGTTTTCAGATGAATTCTCCCCTTCTAATCCTCACAACAACTTTGGGAGGCAGTCAGCTATTATCCCCACTTCACTGCTGAATAAGGGGACATGAAGGCTCCAAGAGAAACTGGAGCAGACCTCTTAGGCCTGACACCACAACCTGGGCACCCCGGTAAACTCAGCCAGGTTGTTTGATATTTAGTTAGAAAAAGGGTCTTGTACCCAGGTTGTCAGTGGGCCCCAAGGCCTTATGGACTCTGCCTAGCGTCTTTTATGAGGGTTCCATAAAATGCAACATTCAATATCTGATATCCCCCTGGCTTCTGGGATGTTGGATAATGTCTGGCGGAGGTAGCTGGGTCCAGTGACAATATAGGGCCGGTCAGTTTACGGGGGCTCCGGGTTAGATCTCCTATTGGGGATTACCATGTGGGCCTCAGGGAAAGCTGAGTGGGAGGGGCCTGGTCAGGAGAGGAGAGTGCCAGGTCAATCCCCATTCGAGGGGATGTTCTGATGGGCCCCCCCGCAGTCTGCATCTAATCTGCCCCAAAGGTCACACCCGCTAATTGCCCAAAGTTGCCATAATGGCTAGCCTCTCCGAAAGGGCCAGCGTTCTGTCACAGAGCCTGGATGGAAATCTGAGGGGCCTCCATCCATTACCCTGCCCAACGAAAGGGCAACCCAAGGAAGCAAGCCCTGATTAACATACATCTAGCCAGGCTGCCAACATTCATAGGCCACCAACGTAGTGTTCAGGGCCATGGCCCCTCGCCCCCCATCTTAAAAGTTCCCCAGAGTCTCCACCACAGAGCACCGATGTTACTTACTTTCCCCTTCTCCTCCAGGACATACAGAATTTGGCTTTGGGGGAAGTGGCAGTGGCGAGGACGCCTCAGGTGGAAGTGCTCAGGGTGTCTCTGAATGGCGTGTACTTGTTCGCTCCCAACCCACAAGAAAGTATAAGTAAAACAATAGCTGGCTATGTGGCACTAAGACCGTGTTTTTAGGGGATGTGTGTTGTGGCGTTGACGGGCTTGTTCCATCAAGATTCAAGAAGTGTGTCCTTCCGCACGGAGGTGGGCACTTGAGGCGCGTACAGAAAAATAATTGAGTCCCTGCCATCTGCCCTGTGAGAGCCAGAGCTTCACTGCTCGGGTGGAGTCCCCTGTGTAGGGGGACCTCAACCTTCGGAGTGTTGCCCATGGTTTTACTCGTCTTGGTTGCCCTTGCGGAAAAAACTGTTTGCTGCGCTCTCGCGCTGGGTTTGCTTGCATTTTTTCGAGAGAAAAAACACACAGTGGATAATGATATTACTTTATTGACATCGTTTTTACTGGAACTAGAACGCCTGGTACTGTATAGTGGGTATAAGTATTAATAAAATATATAACTTGCCCGATATTCTTACTATATAATACTTTGCCCCTGCCTGACAGTACCAGAATAATTAGTGGAGGTTGCTGGAGTTATATATTACAAACTTTATTATAACTTTCCTCATAATGGATATTTTAAAACCACAATCCCATCGGGGACTAAGGTTGTCAAAGGCTTTGCATAAAGAGAGAATCCAAGATCTGTGATCAAATGAGTTCTGATGCCAGCGTTAGTGCGGCAGGTACACCATTAATTCCAGCCAACCAATACATTAAAAAAACATCACAACAACCCTTGTTGAAATTCCGTTTTTGTATAACCAACGGTCTATAGAATGTGGATGGTAAAGTGGTGTTGGGTTTGATTAGATTTCCCAGGTAATCGTGACGGCCATCCCTTCACACTGTTGTGGTCCCATTCCTTTCTACCCATTAACTCTGCATCTTAAGGCGTTAGGGACGTGGCCCAGGAAAACAACCATTAATCAAACCGGAATCTAATGTTGTCCTCTTCAAAATTACCCAGGAGACAGGAAGGCACTCAGAGGACCTGTCTCTTTTCAGACCCAAACTGGCCCTTGGGCCTCTGCCCACCTCTTCACAGGTTTTTTTCTTCTCTCCCTGTGAAGCAGTTTAACACCAAAGAAGATGGATTTTAAAAACACTACTGAAAAAGATATTTAGCACAATTGAATTAAACTGCCATTTAAAAACACTTTTATGCTACCTAGTTATTTTAAGCAGTTTGCCTTTTCTCTGGGCATTGGAGGAAAGGCCAGAGGAGGAAAAGAAGGCACCACTTGTAAAAGGCACACAACTCTACAAAAATGCCCCCCGTGTATCTTTTTTTTCAAAACACAAACACAAGAACCCCCAGAACAGCAGAGTGAAATAAAAACGTCCCTTCTATAACCCCCACAAAAAGTTTTTCCAATTTCAAAAAATAGTATGCTTATATCTGGACAGGCAGGGCTGGCTTAAATAGATAGCCAATAAGACTGATAATTTCTTCCTCTTTCCACAAAGAAAAAGGACGTCTTTAGGTTAACATCTCAGTTGTAAAGGAATCTTAGAACTATGGGTTCAAACCCAAAGCTGTGGGCGCTTGTTGCTGAGGCTAAAACTTAGCCCAGTAAGCAAAAGCAAAGTACATAGAGCTACAGGGGGACCTGGGCCCCATCTGCTTCACCAGTGCGGCAAGTTGGCTTTAACACAGGGCCCCCCCAAAAGGCCACGTGCAAGGACCCTACCGTGTACTGCCCTGGGCCACATTCACACATGAATTAAATACCCTTCAAAAGACATTTTTTTGGGCGGCTTCCAGCCTTTGGATAAATTGAAAGGCAAAGAGTGCTGACCCTACATCTGCAGGACCTTAACGGGCCTCTGACCCCTATGCCGCCTGAGACCTTTAGGCAATCACGTGCTTTTTCATTTCTGTCCCCTTTTGCTTTATGCAGCCAGCTTTGATAAAGCTATCCAACTCTGCCATATTTTGCCTCTAAAGGAACTTTAAGCCTGCCTTCTGAAAATAAACTTTTGTCAAGCCGGAAGATTTAGAATTTGTCAGACCCATTGTATTAGGGAATCCATTCTATCTGATTATGGTTCCCGCGCCCTGTTTGGAACCTATTTCACATTTCAGGTGCCTCCATTATTGGTGGGATGCCAACAGCACCCTTCTTAGCGGAGGGTATTAAGACAGCACCCCCCCCGGCCCTCGCAACCCCCCCCCCCCCCCCTTGGACGGCTCTATTAGTCTGGATGTGTCGTCCCCGAATCCCTGCTCTGCTAAGCTAAACAGCCGGACTCAAATTGCTAGTTCCAAGAATGGCAGCGCAGGGAAGTTGCCTTACAGGACTCACACTAGAATCGTGGGCAAGTGATACGCTGGTGTAACGTCTATTCCCCGGGATCCTATGACATCTTCTCCCCAGTCTGCCGCCGCCTCACACACCCTCACCCCCCCCCCCCCCCCCCCCCCCCCCCCTTGTCCAACTATATCCGGATAAGGGGGGTCGCAGGCCCGGGCTTTTGGGGTGGCTACTGTGGTGGGCAGCTGCGAGTTGTGGTAGTGGAGCACTGCATGGCATAGTAGGGGGGTGGGGTCGGTCTTTTCATGGTTAGTGGGCGGGGGGGTGAAAATTTTTGGGTTTTTCTCACGGGAAACTCAACTCTCTCATGCCCCTTTGCATTTTAAAAGCTACATACTGGTTGCGTGAGGCTGGGCGAGGTTTACAGTGGAAGATGCAAGCCACGGCAAATGGGTCTGATGCCCAGGCGCTTCCAGGCAACTGTCCTAGCGGTAAGTGTCCCCAGGGACCCGAAGAAAGGAAAGAAAGAGAATAAAATGGGCGCTCTCGAGCTCACCTCGCCAAAGAGGGTGTCGTGAGGGCTAGTTACCTTGCACCAACGGACCCTGGCCTTACCGGCGGGAAAACACCAAGAGATGCTATGATCGGACCCTCTTTAGGACTTCCTAATGTAATGTCTCTAAGAGCCCTGGGCGGCTCATGGTGCCCCACGGCCAAAGGTGGAAAAAAGACATGAGAAATAAGGACCCCCTTTGTTGAAGAGGCGCTTACACAAAATAAACCAACAGATGCTACCCCTGCTCAGCGTATTGGTGCTTACGGGGGGCTGTGTGGTTCCACTCGCGCCCCACTCCTGTCCCTGTTAGAAAGGTTTAAGAGTCTGTGGGGCAGTGTTTAGGTAAGTGGTCCCTTCCCCCTTCCTCCCACTCCCCCAGCTGTGGGGCCCAACCCAGGGTAACGGACTGGGGCATGTCAATAATTTCCAGCGTGGGGCCTAGACATGAGCACTGGGCCATGGCTGAGTGTTTGTTTGCCAGGGGTGTGTCAAGTGTGAGGCGGCTGCTGCCCTAGCAGGTGTTGCTCAATGTCAGACAGGACCCTTCTGGAGGTAACCAGCCCCACACAGGGAGGGAAGCCAGACTCTCCCTTCCTCACCCCCGGTGGCCGTCACCACCTGCTAATGTGTCAGGCTGTCCTTCATGCCTTCTTAGCACCTCAGGCCCTGGAGAGGCATTCCCCACCCCCACACCTTCCTAGCAATCCACAACGCGCCTAGGAGAATGCAACCTTTGCAGGGGCCTGCCCTTATTTTTTCACAGTTGAAAGAAAAACAACATTCTTAAATCCACTTCAATTTGCCGCGACAAACCCATACCACAGGCACAGTGTTATCCTGGAGCTCATAGGACATTCTTTTCCTGGATTCCCTTCTCAAGAATGCGTTTGGGGTGGCACCCTTCATTTGTGGAGCTCAGAGCACCGGCCCAGGTACAAGGAGGTGACTTGTCAGCTGTGGTGGCAGCTAACGGTGCAGCGGTGCACGCCGGAGAACCACCTCCCGTGGCTCTGGTCCGGGGAGGAGCAAGATCTGACTGAGAGCCGGGCGCCAAGGGCCACTCCAAAAGTCCCCCCCCCTGGTTGGCTCAGGGCGAGGCAGAGTACAGGCTCGAGCTCTCCCGGTCACGATGTTGAGGCCACAGACAGATGCCAGGGGGCCGAGATTACAAAAAGGCGACTAAGCTGGCACCTGCGACCTACAACGCATTCACTTTGTGTCTAGCTCATGATATGAGTGCACTTTAACTACCTGGAGCCGCACACCGGACTGGCACTCCTGGCATCTGCCTGCTGGAGCGGGGGCGATGACCATGGAGAGAATGGGGCACAGGAGTTCTCACTTAAAAAACTGTTAGGCTGAGGAACCTACAGAAGAGTGGAGTTTAGAAACATTTCGGAAGAGGTTAAGGACCTTAAAGAAATGCCCCAGACAGAGTTTGTCCCCCACTATGGTTTCCAACTTAGCTCGAGATTTAGGTGGGACCAGTTCTTCACCTCTGTGTTCTCACCACTTTCATCCGAAACTCTAGGACGTCGTGTCAAAGCAGAACCACCACAGCCCACAAGGAGCAGCTGAAAGACAGCACTGCAACCCACTGCCCCCGGCAGGCCCCACGCCACCAGGCACGATAAATTAAGACACGCGACGTCCCCCCTCCCAGAGGCCGACGCTCCTTCCCCGCCTGTCCAAAGTCTCAGTTCTCCATGCTGACCTGAATTAGGACCCATGTTTCTGGAGGAAACTACATGGTAGTACAAATAGGGTGCAAATCACTGGATGAGCGAAAATAAGTACTTCTTCGGTGAATAAAGAGTTCGACAGTGAGCTGAGAGTTATACCGAGTTTGTGGTGTGAGATCAGAGAAACAGTAAAGGTGCAGCATCGGGGTGAGCAGATTACACGTGGCTCCACCCCAGCTCCGCTAAATCCTTCCGCGGGAATCTGTCCCACTCCACAGCACTGGGTGTTTCCAGGCAATGGAACCTTGCCCGTTCAGCCCATTTCCTCTAACCACAGTCCAGCTGACGAGACTACACACTCTGCTTTTTCTTTAGTGTGAAATGCAGCCTCAACACACCCGACCTGCATTCCGCTTAGCATTTCTCTTTTCTACACCCCTGGAGAAAAACAAGCCTCGGCTCAAAGATGAAGGTCAGACCACCCAGGCACCCACGACATTCCCTCAGGATGGAAAGCACCCGCCTCCATGCATCTCTAAAGCGCCTTCCTCGGCCTCCGCTCCGCCCGGCCCAGGGGGGTGTTTTGGCGCTTGCTGGGCCTCTCGTAGGGCGGCTGTGGTGCCACTGACTAAAGCAAAATGCAAGTCCTTTTGCCCTGGCCCAGCTTATTTAAAAAAGGAGCTGTAACGGCAAAAGGGGAGAAGTAACCTTAACTCCAGGTGTCACCTTACTAAAAAAAAAAACCCAAAACTGGAGCTGGTGGGCTGTTGCGCACGACGTTTCCCATTTCTCATTCCGGGGGTTGGCTTGGAGACGTAGCACAAGAAAGACCTGGAAACATATAAAAATATTGTACAGGAGCCTACAGCATCTCCCGACCTTATGTTATGTTTATCACCAATCACCTGTAGTTAGCACAACACGTGCTGGGCATGGACACATCTAACGCAGCCATAAATTTGCTAAAAATTAATCACCAATAGGATGGCCCACGGAAGCATCTGGGGAAACGAAGGCCTTCTTTCTGGAGTCTTGAAGAAACCCAAAAGGAGACCTCCCTACCCAATTATACTAAGTGCAAACTAAGGAGACCCTGGTGGCTTTGCAGTGGTGCCCACGAAGCTGCCCTAGCCGCGACATCCCTGCAGCCAGTGAGCCGCGTCGCGCCGCGACCTCCCGGTAACATGGCCATGTGCACATTTCACAGGTAACAACAAATGAGCGCCGCGTGGCACGCCACGGGCTCCATCGGTTGCCCTTCCAGTGGCCACTCCCCTCACTTTCCTGTCCCTCTTCCTGCCCTGCCACTCCATCGCGGCTCTCCACAGTCCTGGAGCAGCCCAGGCGAGGGCCCGATGCAGTCCTCTTGAGCAACAGCCAGTCCAAGCCACTCACTGCTCATAGTAGACAATGGGCTCCTCTCCTCCTTCTCACTTAAAAGTAGTTCTCTTTCTCCTGCTCTACATCACAGATGAAAGACCGGTGTTTGTAACTGTCCCGGGAAATGCAGAGAACTGCGAGATCCCGGGCAATCCAGTGTAGGGGCCGGGAAGAGTCCATTCGTTCAAGTCCAGGATTCCTTACGCTTGTGGGCGGAGGCCAAGAGAAAAGGAAAAAAGGTCCACATTTATTCTATTCATGGTTTAAAATTTTATATAAAATATTGAATGCAGCATTATAATAAACCTCAGATGAGGCAGCTAGTACTCAGCAGAGCAAAGTCCTAGCCAGAAGCCAGGTCCCTCCCCAGGCCAGCTCTTTATGAAAAAACTTGGATCAAGGACAGTCTAGTGATTTAGACCAACATAGGAAAATACCTTGGGTTTAACTGTTATCTTTACTATTATCCAATTAATTATTTAAGTGATTATTAACATGACCTTTTAAAAAGAGTGTCTTTCTCGTGGCGCACAACAAGCTTAATCCTCTCTGGCATTTAGATGCACTCCACTGGAGAAGGGTCGACCTGACCCCGCCCTTGTCGGAGGCAGGTGTTAGAAACCCCCCAGGCAGGAGGCCCAAAAAGCAATTCTTAGTGTCCCAACCAGTCCCAAGCTTAGCAGGTATGCGACTACCTGTCTGATGTTGCAGAAGGCGCCTTCCTGGGAAATGGCAGTCTGCTCTGAGGAGGCCCTCCAAGCGGGACCCTGGTGAGTAAGGCTTGCCAGGCAAAAATAAGACATCGGTACTGCACATAGCAAACGCAAGTCCTGGGAACGCCCCCTGACACCCGAGAACCACGGTGAGCGGACAGCACTCACACAGGTGACAGCTTCATGCAGTGGTGGCTGGCTCTGCTGCACAGAAGGTGCACATCTCTTGAAATGCTGATGGTGTTCATTAAGTTCTCCATCGTCCTCTATTAAAGGCAATTCTTTAGATAAACGCCCTGGAAATCACAGCTGGGTCCTCCGACTCTACAAGGCCCTGGATTGTTGCTATGCTGGTCACAACCACTGGGTTGAGGAGACCCTAGCAAAGGTGGTCTTTTAGGGTGTGAGTGTGGGGTCACCGGTCCCCTGGGAAGAACAACAGATTAGCTATGGCTGTTCGTTATTTGCGCAAAGAACTTCCCTGACAAACCGAAAACAAAACCAACCCTTTATGCAGAAATAGCAACAAAAACCGTTTGAACCAGAGCGAAGTTTGTTTCTACGTTTATCTTCCTCTACCCTTCTCGTTCTCCTCAGGGTTAGAATTTTTCAAAGAGCCATGGAAGCAATCGCTTTCGAATCATAAACACACTTGCCCTTCCTCATCCAAAGTCCCTGAGCCCCCTGGTTAGTCCCCATAGCAACCAGAGGGGTTTGGTTTCTGTCACAGGACTGCCTGGTGCTATTAAGTTACCTGCGGAGCCAGGGTGCATGTTTTATTGCTACCGCCCAAACATGGCAATGATAATTCCCCTACATCTATTTATTTTTCGGCTTTAATGTTTTTTTGCTTTATGGCTGACGCAGTTTCAAGTGAAATGAACTAAGCAGTGGCCTGGAAAATATGACATGGACTCCCATTCGCTGTGGACGAAGAAGCAAGGGTTTGTCAGGGAGTGTCCCATCTTTCCCAATGACATAGTCCAGGGTCGGGCACAGCAACTTAATTACAACCCACCTACTAAAATTATACTTCGAAACCTCTGAGAATGCTGGTGGTGGATGAGGTTATATTGTTCTCTTTATAACCTTTTCCATCCTTCAGTTCGATTACCCAAACGACAATGAGGTAAATTGGGGCAGACAAGAGAAAAAAGAAAGGCCAAAGGCTAAGTGTCCGTTAAAATTCTTTCTCTATCTTTCAGTAACCCACGCCTAAACTTAAAAGCAAAGGTCCATAACCAATGAGCATACGCTACATCCATAAAGTCATTGTGCTCTGTGGAAACAGCCTTCATATCTTCACTGTCAGTTTCCCAATAACTAACAAGCAAATAGATCATAAGTGAACTGAATATGAACTTCTGTGTCCATACAGTGCTGTTAGGCATCATTCCCTTTAAACCTTGTAACTGGCTGTAGAGCTTTTACTACAGCCAAACCGAATCCCTTTAATGCTCGGAGGAAACCGGAGCCCTGCTGTCCCCTGGACCACGGGATACACACGAGTAATACACGTCCGTCATCTGAGGAGGTTTTGGTGCTTTTACCGTTCTCAAGCATCTCAATAGCTTCCCGGCCCCATTTTCTGCGAGCGAGATTCTTGGTACCAAGCGTACGGGTACCATTTGGAAATCTCCACTTTTGAAGATGAGTTTCTTATTTCATTTTTATTCCTTTCTGTGGGGGTAAAAAAAATATTTGAAATTTAAATGAATAAATTTTAAAAAAAAAAACCCACAACAGGTATTTGTGAAAGCACCATCAGCATTTTACAAGGTAAATTAGAACCATAAATGCTACCACTATAAAACCGGTATTTCTTTGTAGCGGCCCACTCCAGGAATGTCATTATTTGTTTATTATCTTCAGTATTTGCCCAAAAACGAAGTATAAAATGCAATTAGGTATAAGAAAAGATTGCAAAACCCTTCCACCTAAAGGCCGCAGGGGGCCTGGGGAGACCTTTCAGAGAGCCGCCATAGAGCTTACTCAACCCTCTGGGGACAGACTGGCGCACCGTGGGGGCAGCCGGCGAGCCCCAGAGTCAGAGGAAAGGCCTTCGGCCCCCATGGTTCCCAGGCCAGCTGGTGGCATCACCAATGCACATGGAGCTTCTAGGATGTCACGCAGATTTTATTAAAACAGGAGCTCTGGGATGGGTGCCTCTGGCTGGCGGAGAGATGCGACTTGCTCCCTTGGCCAAATCTCGCTACTAACAAAGCTGGGATTTCAGAACAACAGG
>JAJQQW010001359.1:0-13408 GCA_025583905.1 Ia io | reverse complement strand
GTAATAACGTTTAAAGAGCTGATATATTTGTAAAAAACGCTGTTTAACCAAATTGGAATTACAATGAATGAGCTTGTAGGCCTCTGAATAACGACACTCCAACCGGGAAATTCACAATACTAAGCGTATGTTAGCTATCTAAAAAGAGCCTCAAACACTAGGTGATACATCAAAAAAGGCCTTAATATCTGTAGCGCATTGTTCATGAATGGATAGAGAGGCTGGTTAGGCCATAAACCGGAAGTGATGACGTTGCTTTCTAAGGGGAGGTGCCACGAGGGAGGTCCTAGTTGATGGCCCAGGGTGATAATGATTGGGCCCAACAGAGTTTGCTATGGATTGGATGACATCCAATCGAGGTTTGTTTATGGTGTCAGGGTTAGAGAATTGGGCTTGGGGCTTAGTGTTAAGGGTAGTAAAAAGGTTCGGACCTAGAGGTAGGGTTTCAGGCTCAGGTTAGGGCTAGTTTTAGGGTTAGGATTAGAGGACCTTAGGGATAGGTTTAGGGTCAGGGTGTAGTAATATTGGCCTTATTCACAAATGAATGAGCTTCAATCACTGGATAAATTGGAGTGTAGCACTGAGAATTTTACATCTCCAGACTTGGAAATATTTAGAAATGTGCTTCACACACTAGGAATACATAATCTAATAGACTGAAATATCTTGAAAGCAGCACAATTTTTGTCACTGCGAAAAACTTGTTTAAAAGAGCATCAAGAACCCAGTGTGACACTGTTAACATTTATTTTTTTCCCGTCACAAGGCAGAGTTGGCTTTTTCGGGAAAAATGGGTTGGGGAAAAACTGAAAAATTCATTTTCCAAGACGATGTAGAAAACAGTAAATAAGGATGAGACCAATTATGAAATCAAAATGTCAGATTAGGCTCGCTGTTCCAAGTTGTGTTTTAATGATGCATGTACCATCGCCGGTAGTGAACACCCGTGGTTAAAATAAAAACTCTCTGACTCCCAAAAACAACAGACCATGGAGATGTGTCAGAGTGGCCTCTTGAACTCTTGGAATACGTTTTACCATCTGGGTACCAGCTCTACTGAATTGTGAAATACAGATACTTTTTATCCAAGAGCGCTGTTGAAAGGATAGGATAGACTTTCAAGTCGTTAACTACGTTTTAATAAGCTGGTTTTTTTATGAAAAAAACGCTGAGTTAGCCAAATTGGAATTTCTACAATGAAGTGAGCTTGAGGTACTATGGAGAGATAAAGAAAGTGACTCCAACCTCGGAATAAAATTCACAATGATAACGTAAGGTTAATATCGAATATAAAGTGCTAAAAACACTGGGAATACATGCATATTAGGTCCCTTATTTGCTGTAAACGCAGTTGTTTTCTTGACCGTGGAAATCGTGTTTCGAATGGATTAGATAGGAAACGAGTTTTGCTACTGGTTACAATTCATACTTTAAGGTACAATGAATGTGGCGTTTTGATGATAGATAGTAGTATCTATGACTTTAAAGCCGGATGTGATTCGATGGCACCAAGGAGGGAGGGGCCAAGTGGGCAGGCCCAAGTGACCCCTGGTGTTAAAAAAAAAGTGATTTTTGGCCCAGGGACTGCTGGAAATGAAAACGTCATCGAGGTTAGTTCTTGTGGTGTTAGGGTTTTAGAAGAATTTGGTTGGGTCTAGGGCTTAGGGTTAGGATAAGGGTTCCAGGCTAGGTAGGGTGTTAAGGCACAGGTTAGGGCTAGTTTAGGGTTAGTGACTTAGAGGGTTAGAGGGACAGGGTTTAGGGTACTGGGTGTAGTACCATAATTGCCAACCATTCACAATGAATGAGCCTTCACCTCACTGAGCAAATTGGAGTGTAGGCATAGCAACTGATAATTACCACATCCCAGACTCGGAAATACTTTAGACCATCTCGTTTTCAATTCACACACTAGGGAATAACATAATCTGAATAGACTGAATATCTCGAACATCCACAATTTTGTTCACTTCTGCGAAATACTTGTTCCAAAACGAACTGAGAAGCAAGTGTGACACTGTTTAACATTTATTTTTTCACGCCAAAAGGAGTTGGTGCGAATAATCGGAAAAGAGTATTTGGTGAAACACTGAAAAAAATTCAGTTTTCCCACAGCTGTAGAACATATTAAAGTAATTGACACAATATGAAATCAAGAAATGTACAGTTGGGCTAGTTGTTCCAAGTAGGTAGTATTAATTTACTGTGCATTTACAATGCCGGTATGACACCCTTGTTTAAAATAAAGACTCTCAGAGCGCTCCAAAACAACAACCAGCCTGGATGTGTCAGAGTGGGGCTCTTGTAACTCTATGGAATAACTCCATTTTAAAAACCACCCGTGAACATCCTCTACTGAAAATTTTAGAAATACCTGAGAATTTGTATCCAACCAAAATCGCAGTGAAAGGTAGATAGACTTTCAAGTGGTGAATAACGTTAAAGAGCTGGTATATTTGTAAAAAACGCGCGTGTTTCAACCAACATTGGAATTCACAATGTATGAGCTGATGAGGCTCTGGAAGAAGAGACTCCAACGTCGGGAAATTCACATGAATAACCTAGGTTAATATGTAAAAAGTGCCTCAAACGACATGGATATATCAAAGAAAAAGGGCCTTTGAATATCTGTAAGGCTTTGTTTTCATGACGTGGAAATGTGTTTTCAATAAGGCATAGACGAACCGAGTTTTGCTACCTGGTTACATTTATAAACATTCAGAGGACAATGAGTTTGTCGTTTATGGCTAGAAGGAAGGGAGGCTGGATTAGGGCCCATTTTAATAAACCCCAAACCGTGAAGGTAGACTAGACGGACACTCACCTAGAGGGGGCGTGAGGGCCACTAAAGGGAGGTGCCCTAGTGATATCCCCCAGGTGCTACTGATATGGCCCAGGGACCTTGTCTGAGGCGTGATGCGACGTTACATCGAGGTTTAGTTATTAGGTGTCAGGGTTAGAGAATTAGGGATTATTGGGGTGCTAGTGTTAGGGTTAGTGAATAAGAGGTTCAGGCAAGGTAGGTACAGCCAGCACTCCAGGTTAGCGCTGCTCAGTTAGGCTAGGTAGTTCGTCTAGAGATTAGAGGGATTAGGGACCGGGTGTTAGGGGTCAGGGTGAAGTAATAAAACAAAAAACAGCCAATATTTATTCATCCACAATGAATGAGCTTCAATCAAGCCACTGGACAAATTGGAGTGTAGCATCTAGCCCTGAGAATTTACATCTCACCAGAGAGACAAATGGGCGAAATATTGTAGTGCCTCAGAAAAATGTCTGTCTGAGCCACCACACGCGCATAGGAAGAGTCCAATATCCGTTGTCTAATAGACTGAATACCTACTCTGAACACCAGCAATTTTGTCACTGCGAAAACTTGTTCAAAAACAGCGATGAGATAGAACCCAGTGTTGACAAAAACTCCTTGGTAACACAACTGAGTGCTCCCGAGCTGTGACACCTATTTTTTTCACATTTCCCGTCAAAAAGGAGTTGGGGCGTTTTCCCCCCCGGAAAAAATGAGTTTGGTGAAAACACTTGAAAAATTCATTTTTCCCTAAGCTGTTGTAGAACAGTATGAAAGTATTGAGAACAATATGAAATCAAAATGTCCCCCCAGTTAGGGCTAGTGTTTCCAAGTAGTGTTTTTTTAATGTGCCATTTACAAAGGCTCCGGTATGACACCTCCCTGTTAAAATAAAAACTAACTCAGAGCTCAAAACAACAGACCAGCGGGATGTGTCAGAGTGGCTTTTTTTTGACATTTTGAACTCTTGAATACATTTTAAACCACAAGAAGAATCTCTACTGGTATTTTTGAAATTACTGAGAATTTGTATCCAATCCGCGCTGTGAAAGTTAGGTAAGATATTCACTTTCAAGTGGTTAATAACGTTTTATAGAGCTGGTATAAAGTTGTAAAAAACGTCTGTTTAGACAGCTGAAAAATAGGAATTCACCCATGAATGAGCTTGAGGCACTGTAGAGAACGATAGAACTTCCCAACTCCAACCTGGTGAAAATTCACAATTGATAACCTTAGGTTATATAATTAAACAAGTGCCTCAAAAACACTAGGGATAACATCACAAAAAGGCCCTTAATTATCTGTAAGCAGTCATTGTTTCAATGATGACGTGAGAAATTGTTGTTCAAACTAAGATAGAACCGAGTTTTTGCTACTGGTTACATTATAAACATCAGGAGGACAATGATGTTGTTCGTATTTTTGTATAGTGAATTAGGTGATGCGGTATTGTATGCCAATTAAAACCTAAGTGATGATGTCACCAAATAGGGTAAGGTCCCAACGTGGGAGGGGGTCACCCCTAGTGATTTCCCAGGGAGATAATGAAATTTGGGCCCAGGAGTTGCAAAGGATTATGAAAACGGTCAATCGAGAGTTTAGTTTTGAGTGTCAGGGTTAGAGAATTTGTTGCCTTGGGGCTAAAGTGTATTGAGGTGTTAGTATAAGAAGTTCTAGGCCTAGGGTAGGGTTCAGGCTCAGGTTAGGGCTAGGTTAGATTGTTTAGGATTAGAGGGTTAGGGTCCACGCAGGTATACGGGCCAGGGTGTAGTAATCCACAATTGGTCCATTTCACAATGAATGAGCTTCAATCACACTGGACAGAATTGGATAGTGTAAGCACTGACAGATTTCAAATCTCCATCACTAGGGAAAGAATTTAGAAATGTCGGCTTCACTACACCAGGAATAGCATATTCCAAAAGAACTGAATAATCTGAAACGAAGCACATATTTTGTCAAACTGCGAAATCCTCTGTTCAAAAGAGCTGAGAAAGCAAGTGGTGACAACACTGTAAGACCATTTTTAATTTCGCTATCCTAATAACGGTCAAAAGGAATTGGCTTTTTCGGGAAAATGATTTGGTGAAACACTGAAAAAATTCATTTTTCCCCAGAGCTGTAGAACAGTATGACAGTATTGAGGATCAATATGAAATCAAAATGTACAGTTAGGCGTCTATTGGTACCAAGTCTTGAGTTTTATAAACTGTGCATTTAGCAAAGCCGGTAGAACACCCCCGAGTTAAAATAAAACTCTCTAGAAGCTCAAAAAACAACAGACCCAGCGGTGATGTGTCAGAGTGGCTTCTTGAACTCTTGGAATACTTTTTCACCACCGGAAACAGACTCTACTGACATATTTTGAAATACTGAGAATTGTATACCCAAAGCGATGTGAAAGGTAGGAATAGACTTCAAGAGGTGGAATAACGTATCACACGTTAACTGTTAAAAGAGCCTGGTATAATTGTAAAAGAACGGCTGTTTAACCAAATAGGAAATTCATACAATGAATGTACTTGAAGGTTCTGGAAAGAACGAGACTCCAACTCGGAGAAAATTCACAAATGAAAAGACGTATGTAAATATCTGTAGAAACGTTGCCTCAAAGCACTAGGCGATACTATCAAAAAAATGGTCCCTTAAGTACTCTTTAAGGCCTGCAATTGTTTTCCACATAGACATAGGAAATGATGTTGTTCAAGAGGAGCCAAGGAGAACACCTCCCTCGCTAGTAGTCACCATGTAACCATTCTACCGCTCAGGTCCCCGATCTGAAATTTCCGAAAATATCTCGATGCATTAACGTGCTAATCCCAACCACCCTTCCTATCCCCCCCCCTTCGCTGACCGCACATTTCTCGGTTTTCCCCTTACGTACCCCACGAGCACCCACTTATGTACACCTCAAATGTGTGCCTTCTGGCAGGATAGCAACTTGATTGCATACGACATCGAGTAAATTAATTTTGTAGAACCGGTATGTATCGACCGTTGTGGCCAGAAGTATTGGTGTGGATTGTGCCAAGTGTATAGGATCTAACAACTATAGACTGTACAAGGTAGTGTTCAGGCACAGTAAAGTGCCTAAATGTTTACTATTGTAATGTACTGACGGCTTAATTTTCAGGGGTTAGTGTGACCGGTGGTGTACTGGGGCAGTTGTTGACGTACTGCAAATGATATGGTCTAATTCACCATCCGAGATCTTTATCAATTCAATGTCCCGCCTACTCTAGAACGCTCACCATGCCCATACCACATCCGCTCCATCGTTCCCAGTCAAGTACTGACCAATATCAACCTCTACCCGTATCCCCACTTTCCGACGACGCACATCTCCCTAACTGAATACTGCCACACGTCCAACTATCGGACTGCCCCGTCGAAGGACCCAGTCTCCACAACTATTACCAAGATGCAGAGAACCCGTGGGTGCCCGCTGTCCATTATAACAATTCATTAGTTTATACAACGTCACTCCCGTCAGACGTGAGCTTGGCGTAATCCCAGGAAAATGAGTTGGTGAAAACACTGAAGAAATACTCATTTCTCCCCCCCCAGTAGTCGTTTTTGTAGAATAGTATAGAAAGTATTGAGGAGACAATATTGAATATCACAATAGTCGATGAATTAGGCTAGTGTTTCCAAGTAGAGTATTTCAAAAAAAAATTGTTGGCCAATTTTTCAAAGCCGGTTGAAGATAGCAGCTCACGATAAGTGATACAAGTAGAACACAACTCAGTATGCTCTCAAAAACAACAGACCCGCCGGGTGTTGTCCCAGTGTGTGCTCATTGAACTCTATGAGTGAAATGACGGTTTTTTGAGATGACCCACCGGTAAATAATACATCTCTACTGAAATGTGAAATCCAGAGAATTATTTGTATACCAACTGCTGCTGTGAAGAGGTGTACGGATAGACTGTGTCAAAGTGTTAATATGATGGGACGGTATAACTAGTGCTGGTTAGATTAGTTATTGTTTCCAAACCCGTCATGTTTAAAACCAAATGAAGAATCCCCCATGTAAGTTCACACTGGTAAGGCTCTAAAGAGGCTGCAGGGTGTAAGAAAGAGACTCCAACTTTCGTGAAATTTCACACTGATAACCTAGTGTTGAATTGTAAAAAAGTAGTCCTCAAGACGAAAAACTAGGGATTCCAGCCACCCAACTGTCCCATAATACTATCTTGTAATGGCATTTTTTCAATCGACATGAAAAACGTGATGTTCAATAGACAAATGCTCAATGACCCCTCTTATTCAACACTTTTACCTATATATCATACTTCAGACGAGCAAATGAGTATTATGTCATATAATCACGAGTAGAAAGGCTTAAAGATACCCAACGAACGCGGCCTATACAGAATACCCCGCAGGTTTGCTTTGGTCCAGTTGTGGTCCTTGTAGGTCAAAGTCCCAATAGTACACCTAGTGATGAACCTGATTAGGCCCAGAGGGGACCCGTGGCCTGTCAAATGTACTTCGATGCAACGAGGTATACGTTTTGTATGTGTTTAGTGGTTATAGTTGTTAATTGTGGTTGGGTATGTGTTAGTGTTAGTATTAATTAAACATAGAGCACTTTACTGTACCTGGGCGGCATACATTAAATTTAACGGAACTGATGGTAACTTGATACTCTTTAGTGTTATCCCGTTAAAATGTATACTAGGACTCACGTGCCGGACTACCTAGCATCTAGATTTACAATACCCAAGGCCCGCATATCCATATGCATACCAAATGGTCCTCAGTGCCCAATGAGTGTGACATCATGAGCGACATCTAACTAGCTCATCTCCAGGACTTTTGCCCACAAATACGACCGCATACTACCACATCCCTCTTGCTATTCCAATACATCAAACTCGACTGACATTCTCTTAACATTCACAAATTAAGGATGACTAGCGAGAACACATGTTCTCAAACCGACACGTATAGAACAATCGTAATTGTTACACGGGAAAACATTTATTTTTCCTCTCTCTCTCGTTCCCCGTCACAAAAAAAACATATGTCGTATTTTGCGTTGAATCCTCCCGTGTAAATTTTGATATTTTGAGAAAACACTTGAACCATTGATGAAGACTTCGACTTTATCCCCTAGAGGCTGTTCGACCAGATATTGAACGTCAAGCGGGACCATACTGTTCACGGTTCCATAATATCAGACTCTAACGGCTAAGTGTACCGTCAAGACTTGATAATGAATGTTGTGGCCAATTTCAAAACGCGTTAGTTTCTGAACATTCCTGTTTAAAATAAAAACGTCCTCGATAGCTCAGAAACGAACAGACGGCATGCGGGATTTTGAATCAGAGTTGTCTCTTGAAACCACTTGGAATACGTATTATATAACTCACTGGGAACATCTCGTACTGAATTATGTTGAAAATACAGGAGAATTTGTATCCAACGCGTTGTGAAAGCAAGAGCGACTGGTGAAGAGGTATGAATAGTCTTCACAAACTCGTATGGTTTGAAGTAACGACTGTTTAACCAGGAGCCGGGAATTCATTTTGGAAAAAACGTCTGGCTTTAAGAGAGAACGACCTCCAAATCTGGAAATTTCACGAATGAATATACGCTTGCAAAATCTAAAAAGTTGTGGCTCATACACTAGCACTCCACCACGGGAATGCCCGTAACTGATATGACGACAGTTTAGCGATACAATCACATCACACTCAAATTATGCCAACACCGGCCTCGTTAACTGGTAGGTCATCAATTTATAACGCAAGATGACATATGACATACTCATATCGAACATGAAGCTCATTAGGTCATCATTTGCGAAAGTTGACAGACGGTCAACTAAAGGGACCGCACGTCCGAGGTCAGCGAGCCTATCGGCCGCGTTATAGCTGATTGGGCCCATGAGTAAACTAGATAATTTCACACTCCGGCCAAAGTTCTATATTTCGGTACCAGGGGATTATAGCATATGGCTTGGGCTGGTGATTTAAGGTTAGTATATAATCCGATCTGGGTGATGATTATGCCCGGGTTAGGCAGGTAGAGCGAGCCAGATACAACTAGGATCCCTAGAGATCGGGGCCAAGTGGATAAAAGATTGGGCCTAGGGAGTTTTGCGTAGGACTGAGACGTCTCCAGGCACATTGTAATTGGTTGGTCAGGGGGACCTTTACATTCTAGAGAATTGGTGGTCTATAAAATTGTGTGTCACATCTGCTATGTGTTTGGTAGTGTAGGGGTTAGTACTTTTAAATCATGTTATGGTATGGAGGTAGTGTGTGTTTGAGACACTGAGAAACCCAAGTCGAGGGTGTTAACATTTATGTTTTCTCCCTCAGGAGGTTTAAGGCGGCTCAGTGTTTAGGAAAAAGGACTTAGTTAAAGGATATACTGGATAATTGATGGACAGGGTTGAGGGTCGGTGTATGTAATATTGGGAATTCACAATGAGGAAAGCCTTCAACACTCTTGTGGTGCTGGAGTGTAAGCATGCAGCGGTTTAATTGGGCCTCTCGGCCGCCTCTGTATGTCATCCAATGGTTTTAAGAAAAAAGCTGATGGTGCTACTCCCGGCAACAGACCCACCGGGATTTTCAAGTGTACCTGACTCCTTACACTTGGACTTCTCCGTAATCCGCCCGGAACATAACTACTGCCCTGCGAAATACTGATAATGTGTATCCAAACCGGAAATAGGTAACATTCGAGTGAGTTTACAATAATGTTAACGCGATGGTATTTTTTTCTGTTTCTGCGTTTAGACAAAATTGGTATGGGCAATGTATACTTAGCTCTGGAAGAACTAGTTATTTGGGGTATGTTCACGGAATGATAACCCAGTTAATATCTAATAAGTTGCCGCAATATCAGGACGATACAGTCAGTAAAGCCGTAATGATATGTACAGCATTGTTTTCATGAAGCAGGGAAATGCGACATAGTAGAATTGGTTATATAGCAAGTATGCTACTTAATAATACCGTTTAATAACGTTGGTAACAATGAGTTGTCTGTTATTGATGAAAGGCTGTTTGTCCATTAAAACAATAAAAACGTTTCTCTCCGTTGGCTCAAAACAAAGACCAGAGCGGGATTGATCAGAGTGGAATCTTGAACTCTTAGTGTGATTGGAATAGCGAGGTTGCTTACACCACCGAGGACTTCAATCTAGGTGAATTTGGTGAAATACTGAGAGTTGTATCCAACCGCGCTGATGAAAGGGGAAGTATCAAAAGACTTTCAGGAAGTAGGTAATAAAGCGCGTCAAGTCTAACGCTAGGTTAAGTTATATGTGTGTAAAGAACACTGTTTAAATGGCGAACTAGAATTAAGAGGAGAATTGCACAAGCCAAATCTAGCTTCAATTCATCTCTGGACAAATATGAGCTTGCGGCCTGGAAGAAGGAGACATCTCACGTCTCTCTCGGGAAATATCAAACAATGTGCGTCACACACCTAGAATAGCATATCTAAGAAAGAATGAATGCCTCAAATTTCACAAGGAGGATAACATCGGAAATTCTTGTTCAAGCCAGCTTAATACCGAGTAAGGCAATCTGGTAAGACGTGGAAATCGTCCCTTCAAATGGAGATCGAGCGTTTTTGCGGTAAATATATACTGTGTAAACAGATTCATACTTCAGGTACCATTGAGATGTTGGCGTTTTTTTGATAGAATTGTAGTAACAAGTGTCCATTGCAAATGGCAGTGATGCTATTTTCACCAGAAAGTGATGGGCCACGTGGCCTGACTAAATCCGATTGATATTATTTACACAGGTATTAATGATTTGGCCTCATGGACCTGCTGGAAATGAACAACTCATCGAGTGTTCGTATGTGGTGTTGAGGGATAGAGAATTTGTGTTGATGGGGCTAGTGAAACATTCGCTAGTGATAAGGGTTTCAGGCTAATGGGAATTTAGGGTTCAGGCAGACGCTGTGAAAGGTAGGATATGAACTAGTTAAGTTGGTAATAACGTTCTATACGAGGTGTATGAGTTGTTACAGGGTTAGGTCAGGTGAAGTAATATTTGGGAATTCACAGATGTATACTTGAGGCTCTGGGATAGGAAGGAGACTCCAACTCGGTAAATTCACAATGATAAACTAGGTTAATATCGAAGAAAGTGCTTAAAACACGGGGGAAATACGGGGCAAAAAGGGCCCCTTTAAAATTCTGTAACGCATTGTTTTCATGACGTGGAAATTGTGTTCAAATGAGATAGAACCGATTTGCTACGGGTTACTTTTCATACTTCATTTCCCAATGAAGTTGGGGGTTTTTGATGGGAAGTGGGTTTTATCCCTTTTAAGCCGGAAATGATGATTCACCAAGGGGGAGGGCCACGGGGGGCAGGCCCAAGAGACCCAGGTATAACGTTTGGGCCCAGGGACCTGCGGGAAAATTTAAAACACATCGAGGGTTTAGTTGGGGGGGTTGGGGAAAAAATTTTGGGGTTGGGGCTAGGGTTAGGGTTGGGAAAAGGGTTCGCCTAGGTAGGGTTCAAGCACAGGTTAGGGCTAGGTTAAGGTTGAATTAGGGGTTTTGGGGCCCCAGGGTTAGGGCCCAGGTTTTTAAATAAAATTGGCAATTTTCCCAAAGAATGAGCTTTTAATCTTGGGGCAAATTGGAGGTACACTTTAAATTTTTCATCCCCCAACTTTGGGGAAAAATTTAGAAAATTTGCTTTTACACACTAGGAATACATATTTTAATAGACGAATATCTGAACAGCAAAAATTTTGGGCACTGCGAAAACTTTTTTCAAATAGGTGAAAAACCAAATGTGACAAATGTTTAAAATTTATTTTTCACGTCAAAAAATTTTTGGGTTTTCGGGAAAATGATTGGTGAAAAAACTGAAAAATTCATTTTCCCCAACTGTAGAACATAAAAGTATTTTAGCACAATATGAAATCAAAATGTTTAGTTTTGGGGGAGTGTTCCAACAGTTGGTTTTTTAAAGTGCATTTTTCAATGCCGGGAGGGGAAAAACCCCGGGGTTAAAAAAAAAACCCTTTTCAGGGGCTCAAAACAACCGACCAGCGGGATGGTCCGAGTGGCCCTTGAACTCTTGGAAACGTTTTACCACCCGGGAAAATCCCCTACTGAATTTTGAAATACTTTAGGATTTTTTTCCAAAGCGCTGTTTAAAAGGGAAAGGGTAGACTTTCAAGTAATAATAACGTTTAAAGAGCTAGTATATTTTGTAAAAAACCCCCTGTTTAAAAAACCAAAATTTGGGAATTTACAATGAAAAAGCTTTAGGCTCCCGGAAGAACGAAAACCCAACTCGAAATTTAAAAAAAACGTTTGGTTAAAAATCTAAAAAGTGCCTCAAACACTAGGGAAAACATCAAAAAAAGGCCCCTTTAAAACTGTAGCACATTGTTTTTTATGGATGGAAAAAGGGGTTCAAAGAAAAAAAAGGGGATTTGCTACTGGTTTTCCTTTTTTAACTCAGGGACAATGAGTTTTTCCCTTTTTTAAAAGAAGGCTGCTTAGGCCATTTAAAAAGGAAAATGATTTTTTAAAGTCACAAAGGGAAGGGTAGTAGGGGGGCCCAAATGATCCCGTGATAATGATTTGGGGGCCCAAAAGTTGCTTTGGGGGTGAACAACAACCCGGGGTTTGTTTTGGGTGAGGGTTAGAGAATTTGGGCGGGGGTGGGGTTTTGGGTTAGTAAAAAGAGTTCGGACCAGGTAGGGTTTTTAGGGGCCGGTTTTGGACTAGGTTTTTGGGTTTTGGATTAGAGGGTTTAGGGGGGGGGTTTTTGGGGCACGGTGTAGTAACATTGGGGATTCCAATGCAGACGCAAAACACTGGGCAAATTTGGGGTGAAACACTCAGAAATTTTCAACTCCCGACTAAAGGGGAAAAATTTAGAAATGTGCTCCCCCACACACGGAATACATATTCCCAAAAGACTGAATATCTGAACGTCCCCAATTTTTGTCACTGCGAAAAATTCCTTGTTTTTAAACCCCCCCCCCCCCCCTTTTTTAGAAACCCCCCCCCCCCCCCGGGGTTTTTTACCCTTATTTTTAACCCCCCTTTTTTTTTTTTTTTTTTCCACGTTTAAATTTTTTTTGGAGTTTGGGGCGTTTTTTTTTTTTTTTCGGGGGGAAAAAATTTTGGGGGGTTTTTGGGGGTGAAACACTGAAAAATTCATTTTCCCAGAGCTGTAAACAGTAGAAATATGAGAACAATATGAAAACAAAATGTCAGTTAGGCCTTTTGTTTTCCCAAATAGTGTTTTTTGCCCCGGGATGATACCTGTTTTTAAAATAAAAACTCTCAGAGCTCAAAACAACAACCATCGGGTTGTGTCAGAATGGCTCTTGAACTCTTGAAAACGTTTTTTGCACCGGGAAAATCCTACTGAATTTTTAAATACTGAGAATTTTATCCAAAGGGGCCCGTGAAAGGTGGGATGGGCTTTCCCCAATTGGGAAAAAAATTTTAAAGAGCGGGAAATTTGAAAAAAACGCTGGTTTAAAACCAAAAATTGGAAATTTAAAAAATGAATGAGCTTGAGGCTCTGGAAAGAAAGTGACTCCCAAATCGGTGAATTTTTTGCCCCTCACTGGACAAAAGGGGGGTGT
>JAJQQW010001734.1:0-16271 GCA_025583905.1 Ia io | reverse complement strand
CACATAGTCCTATCAATTGATTCAGAAAAGGCATTTGACAAAATCCAACACCCTTTCTTGATAAAAACTCTCAACAAGCTGGGAATAGAAGGATCATACCTCAACATAATAAAAGCCATATATGACAAACCCAACATCATACTCAATGGACAAAAACTAAAACCATTTCCCCTAAGAACAGGAACAAGACAGGGATGCCCCCTTTCACCACTCCTGTTCAACATGGTGCTCAAAATGCTAGTCACAGCAATCTGACAAGAAGAAGAAATAAAGGACATCCAAATTGGAAAAGTAGAAGTAAAATTGTCATTATTTGCAGATGACATAATACTGTACACAGAAAACCCTAAAGAGTTCTTCAAAACATTATTAGACTTAATAAATGAATTCAGCAATATTTCAGGATACAAAATTAATGCCAAGAAATCTATGGCATTTTTATATACCAACAGTGAACTTACAGAAAGAGAGACTAAGAAAACAATCCCATTTACCATCACACCAAAAAATTATGATACCTAGGAATAAACTTAACTAAGGAGTTAAAAGAACTTTACTTGGAAAACTACAGAACACTGAAAAAAGAGAAAGAGGAAGACATAAATAGATGGAAGAGCATACTGTGTTCATGGATTGGTAGAATCAACATCATTAAAATGTCCATACCACCCAAAGCAATCTATAGATTCAATGCAATCCCCATTAAAATACCAATGGCATATTTCACAGACCTAGAACAAACTGTTCAAAAATTTACATGGAACAAAAAAAGACCCCAAATAGATGCAGCAAGCCTGAGAAAGAAGAGCAAAGTACGTGGGATGTCAATACCAAATTTCAAGCTGTATTACAAAGCCACTGTTCTCAAAACAGCCTTACTGGCACAAGAACCAGCATATAGACCCATGGAATAGAACAGAGAACCCAGATATAGACCCAAACCACTATGCCCAATTAATATTTGACAAAGGAAGTATGAACATAAAATGAAGTCAAGACAGTCTCTTCAATAAATGGTGTTGGGAAAATTTTACAGATACATGCAAAAAAATGAAACTAGACCACCAACTTACACCATACACAAAAACTCAAATTGGATAAAGGACTTAAACATAAGACAGGAAACTATAAAAATACTAGAGGAATCCACAGGCAGAGAAATCTCAGACATATACCAAAGCAATTTCTCTACCGATACCACTCCTAGGGCAATGGAAACTAAAGAGAAAATAAATAAATGGGACTACATCAAAATAAAAACCTTTTGCACAGCAAAAGAAACCATCAACAAAACAATAAGAAAGCCCACTGTATGGGAAAGCATATTTGCAAATCTTATCACTGATAAAGGTTTAATCTCCAACATTACAGTGAACTCATACAACCTAATAAAAGGAAGATAAAGGACTCAATAAGAAAATGGCCAGCAGTCCTAAATAGATACTTTTTGAAAGAAGACAGAAGGAAGGCCAAGAGACTTCTGAAAACATTCTCAAAGTAACTAATCATCTGAGAGATGCAAATCAAAACGACTATGCGGTACCATCTCACACCTGTCAGAATGGCTATCATCAACAAATCAACAAATGACAAGTGGAGAAAAAGGAACCCTCCTCCACTGCTGGTGGGAATGCAGCCACAGTGAAGAATAGTATGGAGTTTCCTTTAAAAACTAAAAATGGCCGAAACCGGTTTGGCTCAGTGGATAGAGCATCGGCCTGCAGACTCAAGAGTCCTAGGTTCGATTCCGGTCAAGGGCATGTACCTTGGTTGCGGGCACATCCACAGTAGGGGGTGTGCAAGAGGCAGCTGATCGATGTTTCTCTCTCATCGATGTTTCTAACTCTCTATCCCTCTCTCTTCCTCTCTGTAAAAAATCAATAAAATAAAATAAAAAAACTAAAAATGGAATTCCCATTTGACCCAATAATCCCACTTCTAGGAATATATCCCAAGAAACTAGAAACACCAATCAGAAAGGATATATGCATCCCTATGTTCATAGCAGCACAATTTACAATAGCTAAGATTTGGAAACAGCCTAAGTGCCTGTCCTCCAATGACTGAATCAGAAACCTATGGTACATCTACACACTGGAATACTATGCTGCCATAAAAAAGAAGGAATTCTTACCATTTTCAGCAGTATGGATGGATCTGGAGAGCATTATGTTAAGTGAAATAAGCCAGGCAATGAAAGAAAAATACCACATAATCTCACTTACTTATGGATAATAAAGAACCTGCTGAACAAAAGGATAGATACAGAGGCAGTAAAACATCAAACAGACTTTTTATAGTGGGAAGTTTGGGGAGGGGGGGGTAGATAAGAGATCAACTGAAGGACTTGTATGCATGCATATAAGCATAACCAATGGACGCAAGACACTGGGAGGGTGAGGGTATGTATGAGAGTGGGGTGGGAGGGCAATGGGAATATATGTACACATGTAATATCTTAATCAGTAAAAAAAAAATGAGATACATGCAATAAAGAACACAATGGAAGATTTCAACAGTAGTCTACAAGAAGTTTAGGAGCTAATCAGTGAATTGAAGACAAGGTAGAAAAAAACACCCTAGTAGATCAGTACTTGGAAAAAGATATTAAAAAGTAGGAGAGAGTCTATGGGAGCTTTGGGACAAATGAAGCAAAACAACATCCACATAATAGGGGTTCCAGAAGAAAGGAGGCTTTGAAAGAAATAGGAACCCTGTTTTAAGAAATAATGACAAAATTTCCCTGACCTTGAAAAGAAAATAGTCACACAAGTCCAAGAAGCACAGATAGTCCTAATCAGGATGAACCCTAAAAAACCTACACCAAGACACATCATAATTAAATAGACAAACATAAAAGAGAAAGACAGAATCTTAAACTCTGCAAAAGAACAATAGAAAGTAACCTGCAAGGGAATCTCCCATTAGACGACCAAATGATTTCTCAATAGAAAAACATCAGGCCAGAAAAGAATGGAATTAAGTATACAAAGTGATGCAAAGCAAGGGAATGAATCCAAGAATACTCTACTGAGCAAGGCTATCAATCAAAATTGAAAGTGAAATCAGGAGCTTTTCAGACTGAAAAACAAAGCTAAGGGAGTTTATTACCACCAAAGAAGCAATGCAAGAAATGCTAAAGTGACTGCTGTAAAAAGAAGAAATAGAAAGAGAAGAAGGAACACAGGCATAAAGAATAAAAATGGCTACAAACAAGTAAATATCAATAATAACCTTAAACATAAATGGATTAAATGATCCAATAAAAAGACATAGGTTAGCCAAATAGATAAGAAAACATGACCCATCTATATGCTGTCTACCAGAGACTCATCTCAGAACAAAGGACTTACACAGAGTGAAAGTGAAGAAATGGAAAAAAAATTTTCAGGCTAATGGAAATGAAAACAAGTTGGAGTAGCAATACTTGTATCTGACAAGATAGACCTGAAAGTGAATGCTATAAGGAGGGCCACTTCATAATACTAAAGGGATTGATACAACAAGAGGATATAACTCTGGTAAACATATATGCACCCAATACAGGAGCCCCCAAACACATAAAGAAAACTTCTGGAATCTCTCAAGGGTGAGATGGGCAGCAATACAATCATAGTAGGGAATATTAACACATCACTTATATCACTGGATATATCTACATAAAAAAATCAACAAAGAAATAGCAATTCTAAATGATACTCTAGAACAGATGGAACTAATTGACATCTTCAGAACATTCCACCCGAGAGCTATGTAATGTACATTATTCTCAAGTGCACAAAGGACCTTCAAAAAGATAGACCATATGTTAGGATACAGGCCACAATGGCATGAAACTCAAATCAGCTACCATAAAAACACTCAAAAAACAATCAAATACATGGAGGCTAAATAGAAAGCTATTAAACAATGAGTGGGTTACCAAAAAGATCAAAGAAGAAATAAAAAAACATCCTGGAAACAAATGACAATGAGCACCAAACAATCCAAAATTTATGGGGCACAGTTAAAGTAATCCTGAGAGGGACATACACAGCACTACAAGCATACTTCAAAATAAACAAACCAAACCAAACCAAACAAACAAAAACAAAAACAAAAAAACTGGAAATAAGTTATCTAACATAACAACTTAAAGAATTAGAATAACAAGAAAAGCCCAGAATAAGTAGAAGGAAGGAAACAATAAAGATGGGAATGGAAATAAATGATAATGAGACCAATACAACAAAAAACAAAACAATATAAAAGATCAATAAAACCAAGAACTGATTGTTCAAAAGAATAAACAAGATTGATAAATCTCTAGCCAGATTCACTTGGAAAAAAAAAAGGACTCATATAAACAAAATCAGAAATGAAAGAGGTGAAGTAACAACTGACCCCTCAGAAATACAAAGATCCATTATAAAGATATTATGAATGAATTTATTTTTACAAATAGGACAACCTGAATGAAATGGACATATTCCTAGAAAAATACGACCTTCCAAAAACTCAGTCAGGAATAATAAGAAAATCTGAATAGCCAGTAACTATTGATGAAATTGAAGCTATAATTAAAAAATTTCTAACAAACAAAAGCCCTACTCCAGAAGGATTCAAAGGGAAGTTTTACCAAACATTCAAAGAAGAACTAACAACTACCTTCCTCAAATTATTTTAAGATATTAAAGATAAAGGAACATTTCCCAACTCTTTATATGAGGCCAGCATTACCCTAATTCCAAAACCATATAAAGACACAACAAAGAGAGAGAACTACAGGCCTATATCCCTGATGAACATAGACACTAAAATCTTCAACAAAGTTTTAGCAAAAAGGATCCAGAAATACATTAAAATGATTATACATAATGACCAAGTGGGATTTATTCCAGAGATGGAAGGCTGGCAAAATATTTTCAAATCAATAAATGTTATACAGCACAAAAACCAGTTGCAAGAAAAAAAATCACATGATCATATTAATTCATGCAGAAAAAGCATTTAACAAAATGCAACACACTTTCTTGAAAAAAGCTCTCAGCAAAGTGGGATTTGAGGGACCATACTTCAACATAATAAAGGTTGTATATGACAAACCTACAATCAACATCAGACTTAATGGGAAAAACTAACACCATTTCCCCTAAGAACAGAAACAAGACAGGGATGCTTGCTTTTACCACTCGTGTTCAACAAAATAGTCCTGGCCATAATTATCAGACAAGAAGAAGAAATAAAAGTCATTCAAATTGGACAGGAGGAAGTAAACTCACACTGTTCACAGGTGACATGATAGTATACATATAATTCCCTAAAGATTAAATAAAAAAAACTACTAGGTTTAGTAAGTGAGTCAGAAATGTAGCAGAATACAAAATTAACACCCTATACTCCATAGCATTTTACACAGAAATAGTGAACTCTCAGAGAGAGAAACTACAATAACAATCCCATTTACCACTGCAACAAAAAATTAAGGTGCTTAGGAATAAACTTAACCAAGGATGTAAATCACTTTTACTCTAAAAACTACAGGACATAGGTAAAAGTGATAGAGGAAGATTTTAACAAGTGGAAGAATATACCATGTTCATGGGTTGGTAGAATTAACATCATTAAAATGTCCTTACTATCCAAAGAAATCTACAGATGCAATGCAAACCCTATTAAAATACCAACAGTATATTTCACACACCTAGGACAAACACTTCAAAAATGTATATGGAACCCAAAAGACTCTGAATAGCCACAGCAATTTTGAAACAGAATAAAGTTGGAGGGATCTTAGTACCCGTTATAAAGTTATACTACAAAGCCACTGTGTTCAGAACAGCCTGATACTGGCATAAGCATAGGCATATAGATCAATGGAACAGAACAGAGAACCCAGAAATTAACCTAAGCCATTATGCTCAATTAATGTTAGACAAAAGAGGCAAGAGACAGTCTCTTCAATATATAGTGTTGAGAAAACTAGATAGGTACATGCAAAAAAAAATGGAATTAGATCACCAAGTTACATCATATATAATAAACTAAAAATGGATAAAAGAGTTCAATGTAATTTGTTATACTACAAAAGTCCAAGTAAAAACCATAGGCACCAAAATTTCAGACATCTCTCATAGCAATATGTTATTGACACATCTCCTAGGACAATAAAAGATACGGACAAAATAAATAAATGGGACTATCTATATATATAAAGAGCCAGGGTTGTAACATCCACAATGGCTGGAGGCTTGACCGAATACCAGGCTGCACACGCAGCAGGTGAGCAGACTGAACTGCTGAGCTCTCAGAGGAGAGAGGTGGGGCTGACCACTCTGCTTCTCTCTCCCGGCCTCATCAGCAGCCAAGCCTCCCAGAGGTCAGCAGTTCAACCCCCTCCACAGCAGCCTGGGGTGGCTCCTGATCAGCCCCGCCTCTATGATCAGGCCTGGAGATAAGCCAGGAGATGTTGACTGGCATAGAAACTGACCAATCAGAACCAAACGTGGGTGAATTGCAAGAAGCCAGTTACTGTCTAGAAAGTGGGGCTTCTGAAGCTGACTGGCATAGAAACTGACAAATCAGGACCAAATCTGGGTGAACTGTGAAGGCAGAACCTAAGGTGGGGGCTGAGGAGGGGTTTTAAGGGCAACAGCTGTTTGGTGTAAGGTGTAAGAAAATGATTCAATTTTTTTAATGACCAGTTTGGCAGTATAGTGCATATGTCTGGCTATCAGTCCAGATATAGGAATTATGTGTTTTTGTCTGCCAAGAGCATCTCCTCCTGCTGAAAAAGGCTTTTCTCCCCCATTTAATCAATCCTAAACTATATAATCTATCTATACTAATAAAAGGGTAATACGCTAATTAGACTGGATCAACTGGCCATCTTCCAGACATCTGACTTCCTTCTGGACAAAGGCATGGTAGTGGGAGCCAAGGCAGAGGCCATTAAGGGTGATCAGGCCAGCGGAGGAGGGCAGTTGGGGGCGAGATCAGGCCAGTAGGGAGGTTAGTTAGGGGCAATCAGGCTGGCAGAGGCAGTTAGGGGTGATCAGGCAGGCAGGGGGGCAAGGTAGGGGTGATCAGGCTGGCAGGGGGGTAAGGTAGGGGCAATCAGGCCAGCAGGCAGAGGGGTTAGGAGCAATCAGGCCAGCAGTCAGAGGGATTAGAGGTGATCCGGCAGGCAGGCAGAGGGGTTAAGGGCAATCAGGCAGGCAGGCAGGTGAGTGGTTAGGAACCAGTTGTCCCAGACAACCCCTGAGGGGTCCCAGATTAAAGAGGGTACAGGCCAGGCTGAGGAACCCCTCTCCATGCATGAATTTCATGCGCCAGGCCTCTAGCATTAAAATTAAAAGTTCTACACTGCAAAAGAAACTATCAAAATAATGAGAGAGACCGCTACATGACCTCTTTCAGGCTGCTCCATACCCCAACCCAGGCCCTCCCTACCCAATTGTCTGGGTCTCTTCCCACCCACCCTTCCCTGCCTTCCCTCTGAGGTTCAACAAACTGGTCTTGCTAATATGCCTCTAGTTCTATTTTTGTGCTTTTATGTATACACACACACACACACACACACACACACACACACACACACACACACACACTAGAGGCCCAGTGCATGAAATTCGTGCATGGGATGTGTGTCCCTCAGCCCAGTTTGGGACCCCTCAAGGGATGTCCGACTGCCCGTTTAGGACTGACCCAGACAATGGGATGGTGAGGGCCTGGGTTGAGGTATGGAGCAGCCTGAAAGAAGTCATTGTGGGGAAAAGGAGGACCTAGGTAATACTTTCAACAATAAAAATTAAAAAAAAGAAAAGAATACATCTCCACACCTCATGCCTTCTATTACCCAAGTCATAAAATTTATTTCCAATTAGTTAGAATTTTTAACTCTTAGATACCTTAGATTTTAGGTGGCATTTCTCAAATTAGCAATACATTCATATTTGTAGATATATTTCAATAAAATATAAGACATATTCATTAACATAATCAAATCTATCCTGTAGATTATCTGTAATAAGCCTAAATAGGCAAAAAATTAAATAATATTTCACTATCCTGTTATTTCAAAATACCTAGATATTTAATAATTTTTACTATTTAACCCATCAAACTCCAAAGTTTTAAGTTATCAATGACTTTGAAAAACTATGTTTAGGCATATATAATTATCACTGAAAAGTTTTATCAGAACTCTTCATCTTAGTTATATCTATTTATTATGTCTAAACAACTTTGAAAATTTAAAGCCGAAGCCAATTATTATTACCCAAGGAATTTTTGGCTAATTTTGTAACAGGGATAACTCGCTGGTCTCCAGTGACTTTAATGTGAAAGAACTATTTTATTTTTCTTTACAAAAATTGATGGCCCCCACTGATGCTTCTGAAGCCTGCTGGAGTACACTTCTACAAATCTGCTCCTCCTATGAAAAAGACTTTGGGTAATTAGAGGGTTTTATTTCCCATATTTTTCTTCCTGAATAGATTGTAACAACACGAAATCTTGATATAAGAAGAGATTTTAAAAACAGAAACAAAAAAAAAACCTACAATAAATAAATGAGTAATCTCAAAAGGATGAACTAGGACATTACCCTTAGAATCTTATTTCAGCATATTTCATAAACTTTGGTTCTGAGTGGTGCAAAGCCCAAAGAGCAATGACAGGAGATTCCCTATGTTCATAAAATGATGAAGAGCAAACTAAGTCTCCAGAAAATAAGAAAACAAGCAAAGAATATCAGTTATCAAAGTTACATTATAGACAAACATAATTTTCACTAGCTAAGCATTTCAGGTGTCTGATGCCTTGAGAGAGAGAACAGGGAGAGTTCCTAAGATTAAAAATTCTTGGCAGCTGCTGGGAAATTTCTGCAATTCCTGCCTCAGGTTCAGCCTGCCACAAGTAAGTGGGATCCCTAGTAAAGTAGGATGTGCCCCATCTTTAAACGAATTTAAAAAAACAAAAAGAGCCAAAACCAGTTTGGCTCAGTGGATAGAGCGTCGGTCTGTGGACTGAAAGGTCCCAGGTTCGATTCCGGTCAAGGGCATATATATTGGTTGCGGGCACATCCCCAGTGGGGGGTGTGCAGGAGGCAGCTGGTCGATGTATCTCTCTCATCGATGTTTCTAGCTCTCTATCCCTTTACCTTTCTCTCTGTGAAAAATCAATAAAAATATATATTAAAAAAAAAACTTCCTTTAAAAAAAAAACAACAAAAAAAACACAAAAAGACACATAACAGTGAAACCAAAAATGTGGTGGCCCGGCCCAAGATCTTTGTCTCACAAAATCAAAGAACGAATTCATGGGAAAAGACCCTAAACTAAAGAAAATTTTATTGAAACAGCAAGAGGTGATAGGAAGGGGGCCAAAGTGGGTTATTGCTGAAGCTCTTTGTCTATGGATGTATGTATATCTTGCTAGATTTTGATTGCTGTTTTCCAGGTAGTCTGTGTAATATCCAATAATTTCAGAACTTGAGTTTCCACCAGTGCAATGGACCTGACTTGAGATTATCAATTCAGTTCCAGGGTGACATTATTGTCCCCTTCCAGCTAGGCTCAGTCCTCCCTTCTTACCCCACCAGGTTCAGGCCTAGGTCCTCCTGTTAGTTCCAGTAAATTTTTTCTGGGACAAGATGCAGCCAGCAGTAGCCAGCAGACTGTCTCCTAGAATTTTTCATTTAGCTTCCCCTCTCTGGGTCCTGTCCCTAACTGCCTATTCTCTATCTATCTTCTTAATCTACCCTCTGATTTAGAGATGCCAACTACTATTTTAAAAAGGGGTGATGACCACTCTGGCTAATTCCAGCTGAAGAAGAATATAATAGGGACTATTAGTATTCTATCAGAGGCAGATGACCTGTGGGACCATGGAAGATAGAAAGTGCCATTCGGGGTTCTATTTCCATGACCATCTATACCTTGATTGATTCCAGGCATTAGAGAATGAATTGGGTTAGGCAGTGGAGTATACAAGGGCCAAATAACAGAGCTAGGATTAAGCAAGCTAGAGCCCTAAAAGAGGCAAAAGCCATGAGGTCAGTGAGTAAACATTTAATCTGAGTCCATATTTCAGGAGATATAGAGCAAGGTGCTTGCTCTTTTAGCCATACAACTTGTTTGAGAATGTTGTGTATTCTATATCAACTTCAGAGGAGCTATTAACATACATACAGCACAACATGTTAGCTACTGCACAAACATTTCTTTGTTCTGCTAGGAGGAACTCTAGGGCCATCCTATGACCTAGAACCATATGAGCTAAAGAATCTAACAATTTCTGCATACTTTAGAAAGGCAGTCCTGTATCCATAGCTATCTGGAAGACAGAGTAGTTAAGTTGGTGAGGGAAAATGCATTCAGAATAATGCCTATTGTCATATCCATAAGGGCTGCTACTAGAACCATGATTCCTAAAGCAATCAGGGCTATGGGTTGGCATTTGTGCCTAATTATTGTTCCTGCAGAGTGATGATCATAGCAATTTTGTAGTTGGGTGTTTTTTAGAATGATAATGGAGGGTTCAATTAATTCTGTCTGACCAATTGTCCAATATCTAGAGGACTTCCAGGGGTGCAGACACTGCGTTCCCCAGGTGGTCATTATTTCCTCTTATGATAAGTATCCTTTTAATAGGCATAGAAATCCTGGTGAATTGGGGATGGAAGAGTTGGGGGGTAAATAAGTGGAAAACCTCTCCAGGCCCATTTGTCTTTGATACTTGAGGGTATTCACAAAAATTTATTAGATCTGTTTGTATTATGAAATTAGGCACTAATTTGAGAATATGTGATCCACTCTTCAGTAATGTTGAAGGACCTAGGTCTGGCAGAGAAGGGATTAAAGGAGTTGTCTATATTAGTTTCTCACAGCTAGTGCATAAGATACTTGGAGAACATATATTCTAGGTTAATGATAGAGGATAGTATAGGAATGAGGGGATTAGTAAAATTAAGAGGTTGCCTGGTCAGAGTAAGGTTAGGTATTTCACTCCTTTCTAAACCCTAAATTATAACCAGAATTGATATTTATTTGCTGTGTGTTGCTAGAAGCATAGCCAACAGTTGTGCTATTGGTATGACACTGACTGAGAGAAATTGAGGAGTGGGTTGGTGCTCCATTCCACCAATGACCCCAACACACCCTTGGTGCCTAAAATGATCACAAGAAGTGTAATACTTAAGGTCAATGTGAGGATCATCATTGGAAGAAGACCTTAGAGGATTAATTAATTCCCCTAAGTATCCCAACAGGGGAAAACATGGGTTCTTTCAGGTATTGTTCTAATATTATGGTGACACTCATAGAAAGATAAAATGATAATTACTAAGAAAATGAAGAATATAATTACCCAGGGATACCAGAACATATCAACCAATTACTTATCTGGGATCTAGGATTTCTCCTGGGTTTTTCTTGAAGGTGAGTTTCAAGTCCTCCAGGGGCTCACAGTATTGATTATCTCCACATGGTGCTGCTGGATTCTCTCCTTGGTCTTCTCCTTGTTCAGTGACACCTGGTGTCTGAGTGATGGATCCAGGAGTCAATTCTGCTGACTTTGACGGCTGTGGGTATAGACAGGATTACTGTATATGGTCCTTCCCAGAGGGTTGAGAGTGGATGAAAGAGAAGGGGATACTTTACCAATTCCAAATCTCCAGGGGAGAAAGGGACTCTGTAGGCTGTTATAATGTCTGCTGAAACTTAGGCAGAGCTGTAATATCCTGCATTTGTGCGAATGTTTCCTTGTTCAATAACAGATCATTAGTAAGAAATGGATAGGCATAAAGCATTTGATAAGGACTAAGACCTAAGATTTATGGTGTTTTCCTAAATCTAAGTAATACTATGGAAAGAACTATGGGTTAAGGAAGGTGAGACTCCTGAGTGAGCTTTCAAAGATGTCTCTTTAGGATATCAATAGCTTTTTCCACCTTCCCCGAGGATTGTGTCCTCCAAGAACAATGTAAATGATATTGAATCCCCAAAGCCTTTGAGACCTGTTTGTGACACTTGCTTTAAATGATAGGCCTTTGTCACTTTGGAGGGTCCAAGGCAGTCTGAATCAGGGAATAATTTTAGAAACTGAGATTTTAACTACTTCTTGTGCTTTTTCAGTTCTGCAAGGGAATGTCTCCACCCAATTAATTATGTATTGGTTCCTCTTTGCCTTATGCATATGGGTGAAATCAATCTGTCAGTCCTTCCCAGGATGCTTTCCTGTCTTTTGAATTCCTAGTAAAGTATACCTTTTATTCTGGGGATTGTTCCTTTGACATATTTCACAGGCTCTGATGGCATGTTGGATGGTTTTAAGGAGATTCTTGCCTATGAACAATTGATAAATCAATGGTTTTATCACTCCCTAAGTGGAAAGTCTGATGTAGGGCTTGAATGCTTTTCCACATACTGGCCTCAGGCAGAAATAATCTTCACTACTTGGTCTGTATTGATCCTGAGGTATACAGAGTATGTCCCCTGGAAAGGGCCCATTCTTTTTCAGCTGGGGTGTACTGGAGTTTTAGTCCTCTAAGGGAGTCCTTGCAGATTAAAGGAGCTTCTATATTTTTAGTAGCTATGTTGGCAGCCAGGTCAGCCATTCAATTCCCCTGAGACATCATTCATGCCCTTTTGATGTTGTTGGCAGTGTATGACTGCTACCTCTAGGGGGAGGTAGACTGTTGACAGAAGTTTATTGATCTGCTATTTGATAGGAGATCCATTAGCTGTCAGGAAGTGCCTTTCTCTCCAAATGCTACATGGGCAAATTAGAGGCTCAAGGGAAGTGACTCTTATTTCCAGAAATTCAAGTGGCCAGCGGGCTCTGGAGAAGCCTGCAGATGGGAGTGGGGATCCCCAAGGCATATCCGGGTTTTAACACAACAATATTGAGTCCATGCCAATAAGAGCCAGGACAAGAGATGTGAGAGTTTAAGAAGTGAAAGGTGAACATGGTGGATGGTGCATGTGGATAGGCTAAATAGCCACCTCAAATGGTAATGAAAGAAAATTGAATTTACTTATGGAAAGGGATAGGAGATGGAATATCTAAAGGGAAGGACTGTGCAGCACCAAGCTAAGGGGACATTAGGTTGGAGCTGAAATTTCATGCTTATATGTAGTCACTGGCAAGAAACTTGTCTTCCCTGTGTTTGGGGGCTGAGCTGCGGAGCTTGGAATGCAGGTGTACGATCAGGTGCCTTGGACAGTTTCCATTCCTTATATGGTCTGACTCCTGGTCCAGTGAGTTTTTCCTGGTCTTTGTTCTCCTGTGGCAGGAAGATTACAAATGATAGTTAGTTATGCCCTACTAGAGGTCCGGTGCACGAATTTGTGCATGGGGGGGGGAGGGCGTTCCTTGGCCTGGCTGGAGATCAGGTCACAATCAGGGTCACAGGAGGTTGGCCAGGAAGAGGGGCCATGGGAGGTTGGCTGTGGGAGTGCACTGACCACCAGGAGGCAGCTCCTGTGTTGAGTGTCTGCCCCCTGGTGGTCAGTGCCCATCATAGTGACCGGTCGTTTGGTCGTTCAATCGTTTGGTTGCTTAGGCTTTTATATATAGGTAGTTCTAACAGTCAATAAGTCCTAGAGCCTTCCAGTTAAAAAGGAGATAACCCAATGGGGAAACCTTTGAAAATTAGGAAAAAAGAAAAGGGAATACTTCTTAGGGACAACAATGTGCTCAGAAGAATGGGGAGAGAGGAGGTTTGAGGGGGTGTCCTGTTCCAGATGATCTGAAATCCTATTTGGATGCAAGTGTCTTTGAACTCAAGACCAGACCAAACCTTGAGATCTGACTCAGGCACAAGTGTCCTCAAACCCAGGAACAGACAAATTGGCAGATGGCTGAAGCATCTTTCCTAGTTGAATCCTGAAGTTACAGACCCAACCCTTAAAAAAATTCAATTTTCTTTAACCACCATCTGAGATAGTTATTTAGCCTGCCTGCACACACCATCCACCATGTCCATCTTTCATTTTGTTGGCTTACTCTGGCTGCTATCACCATTTTGGTCTCAGCCCTTCTGTTCACAAATGTAACAATAAATTTTGCCCTTTTAATTTTGTTCAACCTGGCTCCTCTTGGCATCAACCTAGCATTTTGGTGCAGAAATCCAGGACCCAAAGTGGGGAATCAGAAGGGGGCCTTTTCATCCTATTGCTGACCTTTCACACAACACCAGATCATTTCATCTCCTATAAGTAACAATTGTATCACTCTTCCAGATTTCTGATTTGAAGTTTCTGTCTCAGATAAAGACCTGGTGCTAGGCTAAAAATCCTATCCTGTCTGGCCTTCGCCCTGGGCCCAACTCTTATAGTCTCCTTCATTACAGAGATACATGCAACTCAAGTCAGACAGTCTTCCTCCCTCTGAACCTTATTTGATGGTGGGGACACCCTCCCTCTAGTCTAGCTTCTACAGTTTCTCTTTGTTACTTACTTCATCTTCCTAATTTACACCAGGGGAATTCTTTTGTCATCCCCCTTAAAAACACTCCTCTGGGATGTTTTTTACATAATATTAACACACTCAGCCTTTCATGGAGGTTCAGCAAAAGCACTTTATCTTCTATTTGAAAATTGCTTGGCCACAATATAAATTAGACAATGATTCTCATTGGCCCAAAAATGGAACTTTCTATTTTAACATTCTCTGGGACTTTTATATCAGTGTAATGTGAAATGGTCAGAGATCTCTTATGTCCAGGCCTTCTTCACACTCTGTAATTATCCTCTCTGTCAAATTTACTCAACATACTTCTGCATTCAAAGCCCTCTTTTAACAACACTGGACTTTTTCACTCTGAGGCTTCTGATATATCCTTTCCCAACTCATCTGGTCCCTCAGACACTCTCTTTAACTATTCTAGTCACTCAACTCTCCTTTCCCTTTTGGGTCTCCTGAACCCACCTTCTTATGTCTTTACTCCTAGGCAAATGATATGAGATTCCCTATGTTCAGGCCTTCTTTAAACTCCACCACAATCCTGAACTCGGCTTCTCCTGCCACATCCTGTAGGCCTCAACATCCAGTTCCCTAAAATCATGAGAAATGCCTGATTTTAACTTCTCATCTCTCCTGCAAAAGCAAGCAGTGGCTGTTTAACTTTTCTTTGCTGCAAAACTACAAGTGCTTACTTAACAGTCCTGCTATATCAGAAGCAGATCTCATTATAACCCAAACCTTAGCATATTATCGCTAAGAAAAAGTGTGGCAGTTTTAAATACAAGCAGCTGGGGCCTGAAACTGCAGTCTTAGAACAGGCTGCATGACCTGCTCCCTAAGCCTACCCCTCTACCTTTTCTCCAGCCTCATATGCCTATACATAATTTTAAAATGTCTTTGGTAAATTAAAAGCTTTGGAGCTTTCCTGGATTAAATGATTAACATCTAAATATTTCTTTAAAAATATATTTTATTGATTTTTTTACAGAGAAGAAGGGAGAGGGATAGAGAGTCAGAAACATCAATCAGCTGCCTCCTTCACGCCCCCCACTGGGATGTGTCCACACCCAAGGTACATGCCCTTGACCAGAATTGAGCCCGGGATCCCTCAATCTATAGGCTGACACTCTATCCACTGAGCCAAACCAGCCAGAGCAACATCTAAATATTTCAACAAGTTTTAAGGGCACCCAATTTTAGTTTTTGTTACCAAAAATTCTATAAAGTTTATTTAGAACTGTAATGTCTTGTGCTTTGTTTAAGGTATGATTCTTAAAAGTAAAAGTGTGTTTAACATGTGTTCATAAATGTCAATCTAAAAAATGCTGGTTGTTTATTTGGTTATCTTTGGAAATTTAAGGTTCCTAGGAATTAAAAATTCAAATTAAATTGGAAAATTATATGGATACTAGAGGCCTGATGCACAAAGATTCATGCAAGAATGGGCCTGCCTTACCCTGGCTTCCAGCAGCACCTTTGCTTCGGCTGGAGCCACCTTTCTGCCTTCCCATGCTGCCCAGAGGCCTGGAGTGGCTGGGGCGGTGCGGGATGTCTGTGTCATTGCCATGATGACAACCCAAGTGTCCCACCCCACCCCTGGCCGCTCAGTGCCTGCATATGCAAATTTACCCACCATCTTTTTGGGTTAATTTGCATACTCACTCCTGATTGGCTGGTGGGTATCGTGAAGTTACGGTCAATTTGAATCTTACTCTTTTATAAGTGTACATAATTATAGAAGGCATAAAGCATAGAAATGTATATTGAAGAAAAAAGAAAGTAAGTTCTAAAGTTGGTTATTTCTGAAAGTTGTAAGAAGTTCT
>JAJQQW010000864.1:0-13669 GCA_025583905.1 Ia io | reverse complement strand
CCTGCTAATGAAAAGAAAATAGGATTCAACTGAATCTCCTATCTACCTACACTAGACTTCTGTGAGGATCAAATGAGATGAGGCATGGGAAAAACGCGTTCACATACATTTGGTTAAACTGTGACATCTTTGCACCTGCTATAAAGCAATTATTTGTTCCTAGGCTGAAGAAACTCATGAGGCTAGTACTAGGAGAGGAAGTTCAAGCGTTGCAATGACCTGTGCGGACTGGGCTATTGCCACATATTTTGCGCCATGGTGCCTTTGCAGCATTGGTTGTAATTTGGTGGGGTGTTTGCTCCATGTGGATGGTGGTGCCTGTGTCCCATGTGGGGGAAGCTGATGTTGTTTGGTTCAAGCTCCAAGTCTGTGGTGCTGTTCATTTTTTGATGGCCAGTACGTTCTTGTCAGCCGGCATGGAGACGTCTGCCCCCTGGTGGTCAGTGTGCATCATAGCTACCCAGATGGATGGACACTTAGCCTTTATATAATACTAGAGGCTCCAATGCACGAAGATTCGTGCAAGAAATAGGCCTTCCCTACCCCCTGGAGCCACCTTTCCACCTTCCCAATGCTGCCCAGAGGCCCAAGAGCCCTGTTGGCAGTGTGGAACCTCGACGTCGTAAGCCAAGGCCACAATGCAAGCATCCTGCCCCTGCCGCTGCTGCACCTGCGTATGCAAATTAACCCACCATCTTTAGTTGGTTAAATTGCTTACACCACACCTGATTGTGCATGGTGTCAACAAAAGCAGAACGGCCATTATAGGCATCTTTCACTTTTATTAGTGTCGCAAGATTTACCCTAACACAAATGCCCAGGGGGAAAATAAAAGAGAAGAATAAGGAAGAGGAGGTGCGTGGAATGGAGAGTGGAATCAAGGCACATCAAGGAAGGAGGGACTATGAAAAGAGGGCAGAAGGCATGAAAGCACAAAAAGATCAAAAGCCAGTTCATTTGATGGCTCAGTCCGTGAGCTTCCACCCGGAACCAAGAGGTCACTGGTTTGATACCAAGTATGGGCAAGAGGCTTGATAAACAGTAGGGGCAGCAGGATTCAGCCGACATAATTCTCTCTTATCATAGATGTTTCTCTCTCTTCCACACCCTTCCTCACTGAAATAAAAAAATATAGCATATAAAAAAAAAAGAAAACAAAAAGTTGTGCTTATATGCCCAGCCATTTTTAATCCATTAAGTGCAAAGTGCCCTTAGTATACATTTATCAGTTAATCCCTCACATCCCATGAAATAGTATTATAAAATCACCCTCATTGTACACCAAAGGAAACAAGATTCTCAGAGAACTAAAATTAATTCGATCAAGTATTTCCCAGAAATGTAATAAGGATAGAGGCTGGAGTGGAGGGCTCATGAGGAAAGCCAGGATTCATAACAAGGCATGTTGACTCTAAACACAAGGCCAGGAAGACCTGAATGTCTATTTACTGTCAGTAAGGTCCAAATGAAGCAGGCATGATTAGGTTTTTAGAAAAAATAGTGAATTTGGTAATTCAGCTGAGGCAATTGCTAAGAAAAAGTATTGTAAATTAAGAGATAAAGTACAAGATGAGTTTCACTGATCAAGAAAACCGGAGGAACAATGAATGAGGGTAGTGGCAACTTACTAAGATTAAATTGTCTTTGAATGACTCAAGAAGACTTATTCACATCACTTGGATCAACTGAACTTTTACGCTATTAGCCCCAAAAAATTGGTCTCTGGACCCCTAGGATTTTGCTTAAGACCATAAAATTACAGAATCTTTCTTTCAATTGACTTACAACCAAAAAGGGACACAGAGCTCCTGGAGTTATTTAATCAACTTGAAATCTTCTCAGCATATCATTTTTAACAGCAAATTGCCTCCTTCCTCCTGTCCTCCCAATACATCCAAATATAGATACAGTGTCCCTTGGAAAAGAGGCCACGTGAATTTAAATTCAGTGGATTAGTAGAATGCAAGAAAATAAGGCTTTATCACAAAAGTGATTAAAATAATTACAATAAAAATCAATTAAAAGTTTCTGATGCATGAAGCGGACATTTGGTACAAAGGTTTGAAGTTTTAATGCTCAGACCTCTCTCCCGATTACCAGACCTAAATATCTTTTCTACATTGGGAACTTCTTGTGTAATAACTGTTCCCTAGGAAGCTTGCACATCATGGAGGCATTAACTCATTAATGTCCAAAAAGAACTTGACCTCTTCCACTATCTTTAATTTCTCACTCCTCCACAATCTAATTAGCTACCTAGGTCAGACTCCAATTTTTCCTAAATAAATTTGCATAAATAACCAATTTGCTAGTAAAGTCCCTAGAAAGAATTCCTCTCCTCTACCTCCTCCTTTAAGTGCATGACATATTGATGCTGGGGAAATGGGTCGCTGGTGGGTTCCTGAAAAAGGCATTTGAAGCCTGAGCAAAACAGAAGACGATTCTGGTTCATCTCAGTCCAATTGTGAAGAAGCCTAGCCTTGTCTTCATCCAAACTCAGAAGAAATGCCAGGTCCAGAATTCTGTGCCATTGGTCCAGTCCACGTCATAGCTTAGTGCCTGTTAAGCCTCTGTTCGCCCTGCTTGCTTGGCTTAGTCCGCCACCAAGCTTGTGTCTTAGTCATGCACAGCTTAGCCAGCAACTCTGTTGCTGAAACCCAGGCTCATGCTGGAGCCATGCACTTGGAGCCCCACATAGCTGCTGGGCCTCTTAGTGGCTGCTAGCCTGTCATGGCTGTTATGGAGAGAGAAAGGCATGCAGACACACAAAAGTATGAACACGTTACTGTATATGATAATGGAGTGGAGGTGGGGAGGAGAGAGGTGAAGTGAAGGGTGAAAGAGAGGGGGGGCGAGAGAGGGGCAAGAGAGGCTTTTGCTTGTTAGACCATGCTTTTAAAGGACCAGGTGCTCTTTTCAAACTAACCAATACAGTTTCCCACTTCTTCATGGGCTTTGCTGGTTCCTTCCTCACCATAATCAATCTATTTCCTAGGATCTTTCCAGGGGTTCTTGTTGTCCTTTTTCAATCATTTACCTTTTTTTCCTCCAGGTTAGGCATTTCCCTTTGTGTATCAACCATCCTTGGCTTCTTTTTAACGACAGGGGATGCCTTCAACCAGAAGAATTACCTCCCCCTGTTTTTGCCATTCTTGGCTATTTTCTTACTGGGGGGAATTGCATCTCCACTTTATTGTTTTATTTTTTCCCCGTGGTTCAATACCCCAGGTTACTAAAATATGGAACATTAATTGGGATCGCCTTTCTATTGGGGCTTGGAGGATTTTAGGGTCCCAAGAGTAGGGTGGCCATGTAAAGGTTTAGTTAATTTCTGGGAATAAGCCCTTTGGAAAAGGGCTGGGCACAAACTTCCTAGTTTGAAAAGCTTGCGAAGCCCCAGAGGGCTTATGCGAACACTCCCCCATTGGATTTTATTATGGGCTTTTGGATGGTCTGATTTCCCTTTTTGGGCTCCCCTTTTTCCTTTATTTATAGTTTTCTAATTCTCCTGCTATTTTGCTATTACCAATTATTTTTTAGTGTCACTGAAGTGAGGGGTATGGAGGGGGTGGGAGTCTAACAGGGATGGTGTGTGTGTTGGTGGGGACTCCCATAACATAATTCTTTTTGTACTTTACTTTCATTTGAGGGGCAGGGGATGTTCCCACTGAAGGATAAATAGGGGGGTCTCCTGTAAAATTTCAGGGGTTTTTTTTTTTTTTTTTTTTTTATGATAAATTCTCTCTATGAGATGAAAGCTTTGGAAGTGAGGATTCTTTAAGGGTTTAATTAGGGACATAAAATAATTGGAAAAGGAAAGGGCGCCTCTTTGTATCCTTTCCTAAAATTTTTTTGCAGGGGGACAGTGGGCAAGGAGGGGCTTCTGGGATAGTTAAGAGATTTTTATATTGCACAAGGTAACTAGATTCTAAAAGCATTTTTACCTTTTTGTTTTCTGTTTAAATACTGGATTATCATTTTCATTTTATTATTTCAAATAGTTTATACTTTGCTATAGGGGGGGGGGGGGACCTCATCCCATGAGTAGCGGATAAATTAATAGGTTTTGCTTTGTAAGGGGAATCTGGGGGGGGGGCTCTTCGTGGCTCTTCGGAAGAAAAATTTTTACTGTGGTTTTTTTTTTTTTTGGATAAAAACTTTTGACGGGAATAAGGGGAAAAAAAGGGGTTTTTCCATATAATGTAGGGAAAATCAGGGCAAACAAAATTTACCTAATCCACTTTTGTTTTTTTGGGGGCTCCATTTAAGGCCTAAACATTGTGGTGGTTTGGAGTGCTGGGATAGACTAGGGCTGTTGAGAGATAGGGTGGGTGGAGAGAAGATGTTTTTGTTGGTTTTTATGAGGTTGGTTTTTAAAGGGAAGGAGGAAATAGCCTGGTAACAAAAAACAATTTAAAAGTCTCTGTGGGGACTGGGAAATATCTGAGAAGGGAGAGGTAGAAATCCTTGCTGATGAAATTTTGAAGGGAATTGGTTTTCTTGGGAATTTCATTTTGGAAATGTGGTTGAAAATGTTGAGGGTTTTGTGAGAAGACTGTGTGTTGTGGTGGAAACTGTTACTCAGGTGGTCCTTGACAAAAGGGACTCTGACTAAAAAAAGGAAATTGCAAGTGCCTGTTTCTTATTTCTATACTTTTTGAAACTTATTCCATTAGGCCTGAAAGGGGGACCATTTGGGTCAGATTGGGCCTTTTGGTGTGGGGCCCCTACATTGAAGGGAAACATTGTTGGTGGGGTTGGGAGTTAGGGTGGGCAGGGGGTGCTTCTTATTTGACTGAATTTCGGGCGGTAAAAACTTTTCCACCAGTGTGTTCTTCGTATCTGACCAATATTTAATTAGCGAGCAAAGAGACTTGAACTATGGGTTGATAAGTTAGCCCTCTGTGGACAAACTTGACCTACTGTGCAGCTCACGAATCCATTTATTTTTTTCCTATTTTTTTAATTGATTTACTTACGAAATGGAAGGGAATAAGAAAAAAAAAAAAAAATCACTGATGAAGAGACGCATTGATCAGCTGCCTCCTGCTCATGAACCCACTGGAGAGTGACCCCTAACCAGTCATGTGCCTGGACTGGGAATTGAACTGCGGCCTCCCTGTTCATGGTTGAGGCTCACTTACTGTGCCACCAGGCTGGCTATAATCCATTTGATGTTTTTTTTTTTGATTGTTTTTTTTTTGTTGAAAAAAGTGCTTGAAGATAAATATGTAGGTGTCGGCATTCTGGATTTGTGGAGCAATTTCAACTCATTACACAAAAAATCATAGTGATCAATATTCAGCTGAAATCTTTTTAGAAAAATACCTGACTCATTACAAAGTTGATGGGGTATATTAGAAACCATGAAGCTATTTAGATTGTGTAGTACTAATTGTTTTATAGCCTGAAGAAATAGTGAATTCAAGCTTTGCTGCTGACAACAATTAACCCTGGATATCTGTCCGTGTACACATACTGAAGTTCTTAGAATTTTACTTCACTTTGTATACTCCAAAAATCAGTATTCTCATGCAGATACAATGTATTTTTCTTATTTTATGTCATGGCTATAATTCCAAGTGTCTATTTCTTAAGATATCTCTCTCCAGAGGGACTTAATAGACTAAGAAAGATCAAATGTGACTTGTTTTTTCCTCGTTTGGAAATAAGGCAATTTTTTTTTTCAGTTCATAGACATAATCTATATTGAATGCCTCCTATGTATTTACAATGTCGAGAAGACAGTGGGCTCTAATGTAAAGAGCATGGGATTGGAATTTATAGTATTTGGATTTTTTTTTTTTTTTTTTTATTTTTTTTAAAAAATAAAAATAAACCTGAGCCCTAAATATTTTAACAGATGCCGTGTATATATAAAAAGTCAATTACTTTTTCCACATTTAATTTTATAACAGGAATGTCCCTAACTCGACATTGGTTTTGACAACATGTAATATTTGTAAAAGCTGTGTAACAGTCGAGTGGCTCTGTTAAAATTCATGGCAAGACATCTGCTCAAATTTCAAAGTGGTAATTATGCTTCTATTTTGGTTAGTCTATAAAAAGGAGGCAAAATTTATCCAACCCTAGTATAGTCCCTCTAAATGATGTGATATCAGCAAGAAAAAAACTTTCAAAATTCATGAAAAGGGTATTTTTAATGCAGCCCCTTTTTTTAAAAAGGTGTTTTAAACATAACCCATGCATACATGATCTATAATGATTAATCTATAGAAATAATAATGTGCTCTTAATGAAAATTAATAAGTAAATAACTCGATTTAATATCATAAAAAGAAAGCCCCGGCCATGTAATTCAGTTGAGTTACAGCATCCTCCCATAATGCCAAGGTTGTACCGAAGTTTTGCAAGTTCTCTACAGTCAGGGCACATTACAAGAAGCACAAAAAAGAATGCATAAAATAAGTGGAACAACAAATCTCTCCTCTCCCTTTTGCTTCCTCCCTTCTGCCCCTCCTCTCTCCTCTCTAAAAATTAATACATTAATATAAAAAACTAAAATTTAAATCACAAACAGGAATCACAAAGAAATAATTGAATTGCTCATATTGTGCTCACAATAAGGTTAGGGATCTAGCTTGATTACTTAAAATAGTGAGCATTTGACCAAATGTTAATGCATTAAATTCAACTTGCTTTTCAGAACTAGCGGTTCTCAAACAGTACCTCAGCATCACCTGAATGGCCCTTAAAATTGCCTGTTACGTCCCACCCCCAAATTTCTGATACAGTAGGTCAGAGTGAGCTCTGACAACTTGCATTTTTAACATGACTGCCAGCTGACACGCTGATACCATTGCTCAGTGAACCACATATCGAGAACCCATTCTTACTCAAACATCAACCAGTTTTACTCGTCTAAAATGCCAAATGACGGAATTTGCCTGGAAAGCTTTAAATAAGATTCTAGTCTTTACCCTCAGAGATTATGTTTTCTGTAGTCCTTGCCATGACCACAAGGCATAATGCTTAAAAATTCCAGGAACATATTATAACCCAAGTTTGGAAACCACCTCGCCGTAACGGAGTTAAAAGGCTTTGAGTTTGGTTTGTATGATGTCAATCAAGCTTTCTAGGTTTGAAATTTTCAGATTAACTTAGCATAAAAATAATAAAACATCTATCTGATGTAAAGGGAGGGAACAATAAATAGAACCAACTTCTCTTTAGGGAAATTTTGGTTTATTATGTTTCAATTACATTTAAGACAAACAAACATACTATTTAATATGAAATTCCCATTCAAAAGAATGACATTTCATTGCTTTGAGTTTTTATGTCCCTCAAAGCACATTGATGCCAATAGGCGAAAGATTTCACATACATACTGTGATTATACATGGTGCTTCATATAATTCATACATTCTGTTTCTTCTTTAAAAACCAGATAAAACAACATTAACACAGCAGGTATTTTGTTATTCTAAATTTATCAAGTTCTCTGACAAACAGTCATCCACGACATGAGAAATGAGTCAGGTGAACTCTCCAATAAGACCATTTTGATGATGGTTGTACTCAGTTACTGCTAAAGAGTGCTACATGAAAACATTATCCCAGCCCTTAAGCCTTTGCAGTTTAATACTTCTCCATATCAATATGTCCCATCAAACACATATAGATGATTTTGTTTTTCATAACCAAAATTCTGCAAACTCACACTTCAACCTTGATAATCCAAACTTTCTTCTATCAATATCTCTGGAATAACATTCAAAACCAAGTTTTTTTTTTTTATTTTATTTAGCTGTAACTCAGCAGATAATGAAAGAAAAATCTAAGCTGACATCTTCCAAACTATTTCAGATATGTAATACGGAAATGAGAAAATATTTATTTTGGATGATACAGCAAGCAGTGTGGCATTGAAGATAGCCCAATGAGCTAAATCAAGTAAAAAGTGGTGGTTGTTTAACATAATTACCTTCTGACCACCATTGAAAATTTAAATTGCAACATTAGAGATGAAGGGTTTCACACTTGAAATCTATCCTAGGAATTTTTTATTTCTCAAGTAAAGTATATATACTATTTCAGTTTAATTTTCCTTTCAACTTTAGCAGAATGACAAACTAAAAATATTTCAATTACTTTAGATTTAATTTCATAATCAATCATAGAAAAAATTTCCAGCACTATTCAAGATTTCATTTCTGTAAAGTCAAGAATCCAAATTTTCCAAAAAATGTACATGAATATAATTACATCATGTGGAACAATTGAAAAATCTTTATTCCAAAGCATTTAGAAAGAGACCATAGCCTGAAAAATCATTTTCATAAAATTTTGCTTTACTTTTATAATAACAATAATTGTGCTAAAAAAAAATTAAAATTAAGCACCCATCCAATGGTTGAACATCTCAATACAAACCCCATATATTTATGGGACAGAGCATAGTAAAGTGTTTGAGGCAACCCAAGGTAAAATCCTTGCTTTCAAAGAACTTACTCTTTAGTAACACATAGGGAAATTGAGTGGGAGTCATGCCAGGCATCATGGGTCATAATTATATCAAAGTTTGATGTAGGGAATGCTCAGTGTTAGCCAAATGAGGATGGGAATATGCCCCAGAGAGTTTCTCATGAGTAGATATTCATGCCATGGGTAAATATCATGTTGGTCCCTTGATGAGGATTCTTGGGGTGGGATAATTTGGGGCCGTTGGTCAGAGGAATACCAAATATGCAAATGGCCCACCTGTTTTATATAATAATATAGGAGGCTATTTTATATTTTATCTTTTTAAAACCTGGGTCATTCTTTCTTCAACATGGTAGAAAGAGAGCGGCTTACCAGGCTTCTGCAGGCCATTCAAAGCATCAACTGTTTCCCAGTGCAGATTGGAGACACATGTTTAAATACTGCCGAGTCAGACGTGTGAAAAGCAACCACCAGGGTGCAGAACATCCCAGAATCTGTGGCCTGACCAAAAAAGCTGACCAGCCTCATTCCATTCCGTCTACCATTTATTCTAAGTCATGTTGCTCCGGGACTGTGCTAAGTAGTCAATGTTTGTCACAAAAACTTGATGGAGATTGCACAGCAAACTTTTAAGGAGCCATGCCACTGCAGACAACCTGCGCCACCATCCTGCCTCTATACATTCTTTCTTCCTGGGGGGACATCCAGTTATTGAATGACTTACAGCATGGAAATATATCTCAAATAATTTCTTTGATAAAAAATGTAATCCAAGTTCCATCCATCAACAGACACACCATATTTCATCATAAACCAGCTCATAACTCAACATAGCGGGTGTGCAAAAATAAAACAATGTTCAACTGATATCTTTTCGCCGTCTGCCACATAGAATAAATGCACACCATATGTACCATCATGCGTAGAAAACATGGGGTCTATTGTATTTTTTGTTAGAAAACTCTTTGTTGATGATATTTTTCCAAAGTTACCATCGGGGTTTACATTGTGTCTTTGGTTTTATTATCAGTAAGTGTACTTAACTGTTACAAAGTTCAAGGAAGTTTCTATAGTAATTTGATTTGCCAAGTCAGAATGTCGAAGTGTTGAGAACAGGTTTTATAATGTTTAACCATTTTAATTTTTTTCTTTCATTACGATTAAATATCTGTTTACATGTAAGGGCAGCCTCTGTGTTTAGGTAACCAACAATTATCAATGATAATCTGCTTATTTGGACCTATCTTTAAATTAATGCTACATTGAATAACTGTCCTCATTCATTAAATCCATTAAAATAAGTTAATTGGTTGATTTTTTTTTTACATGAGCATGTTCTTTTGGTGATAAGTCATGATCTATCCGAGATATTGTTAATAACTGATCAATGTGCTGTAATTAATATCATAAAGTAATTAATATCTTGCTGACTTTAGGTAGATATTCCAAGGATCATTTAACATCTAAACTATAGGTTTTTTTTTAGAGGCATTTCTAGCACATTGAAAAGGAGGAAAAGGATGAAAGAAAATGAGCGTGTTTTGTTATTTGTGTGAACAGACATATAGGTATGAAAATTTCCAATATTCTTCTTAAGTGCCAATAAACGTAAATGTTTTAAATTTAGCTTTTTTAAAACCATAATTCTGTAATACCTATATTCTCATTAGAACTTTTAAAAGATACCCTTTATGACTAGTTTATAAAACCCACAAGAAAACCTACTTAAGGCCTTTAACCAATACTAACTTTCGTATTCAGAATTTTGATATATTAGAGATTTAGTTTTGTTTGAATAAAATTAAACTATATAATTTAATTAATTGATGTATTTCTAGATAACATGAAAATCTCTTCTTCAACCTGTTTATCATGTATAAAGGAACTTAAATGACTTTTTGGTTATCAAATGAAGCTAGAAACATATTTGTACATAAACTAACTGGTTTAAAATAAAGTGCAAACCGAGTTCCTGAAATGGCCCTGTATCTGATTTTTCCACATTGCTTTAGGAAAAAAAAGAAAACATGATACTGTTTCTACTCATAAAAATATTAAGTTGCTCCGAAGATACCAATATGAATGGAAACCCTTTGAATATTAGCTTAAGAAGTGGATAAATTATTCTCCACCCAACATTCTCCAAGAGAATATTCAAGTTACCTTATCTTTTCCTACCTTTAGACAGGTCATGTGTAATGTTTTTTGTTAGGGAGATCTTCATCCAATGTTTATTAATGATTCCAGCAATGTAAATATCTGTGTTTTCCGATGGTCTTAAGCTCTACAGCAAGCGGTTCTCAACCTGTGGGTCGTGGACCCACAGGTTGAGAACTGACTATCAGGGTCGCATAAGACCACAGAAACACAGATCTTTACATTACATCAATTCATAACAGTAGCAAAATTACAGTTTTATAAGTAGCAGCGAAAGATAATTTTATGTTGGGCATCACCACAACATGGAGGAACTGTATTAAAGGGTCGTAGCATTAGGAAAGGATGAGAACCAAGCTCTAGAGGTCTTGCAGAACATCTGTACTTGCGTTTTCTGTGTATGTGTGTATAGTTTTTTAGAAAGAAATACTTTTAAAACTTTCATCAAGATAAAAATATCTATCATTCAAAATGTTGAGGATATAATGTCATAACCCAACCACTCAGTTTTAAAAATTATCAATGGTGTCTCCACCTATAAACTCAATAATTTTAAAGCAAACTGAGACATTTTAACCATTTCATCTGGTAAATATTTTAGTGTGTAATCTTTAAACAGTGTTTTTTAAAAATAGCTACAATTTGATTAACAACATCTGAAAATTGATATGAATTACTTAATATTATCAAATATATAGCCATTATTCAAACTTTCCCTGTAATCCTTTTATTTATAAGAACACTATGCCTATTTATACCATTTTGTAATATTTTTTAACAGTCAGTGGATTGTGGCTTACATCCATTATTTCTTTTGGGTTGTAAAATAAGAGATTTTTAATTCTATTCTTTTTTATTAGCACAAATAACTCTACAACAATGTTTGCTTCATATTTCATCAATATGTGGTTGCGCCCAAGAATGGATATATGCTCATAGCTTCCCTTTATTAACTAGTTTTATTTATTCAATTTTTAATTTTTTTCTTTATTGATTAATGTATTACTTATGTGGTCCTTATCCCCTCATTGCCCTCCCCCTCACTCATGCACTCACACCCCGGTGTCAGTGACCATTTGGTTTTACACTTTTATATGCATGCATACAAGGTCCTTTGGTTGATCTCTCCCCCTTACCCCACCCTCCCTTACCTTCCCCTGAGGTTTGATGATCTGATGATGCTTTTCTGTCCACTGGATCTGTTTTGTTCATCAGTTTATGTTGTTCATTATATTATCCACAAATGAGTGAGATCATAATGATTATTTATCTTTCTCTTGACTATCTTATTTCGCTTAGCATAATGCTCTCCACCTCCATCCATGCTGTTGCAAATTGTAAGAATATCCATCTTTTTTACCGCAGTTGTAGTATTTCCATTGTGTAGTATTCCACAGTTTTTCTAATCCACTCATCTGCTGATGGGTTAACTTAGGCTAATTTCCAAATCTTAGCAATGTTGAATTGTGCTGCTATGAACATAGGGTGCAAATAGCCTTTCTGATCGGTGTTTCTAGTTTTCTTGGTATGTATTCCTAGAAGTGGATCACTGGGTCAAATGAGTTCCATTTTTAGTTTTTTGAGAACTCATACTGTTGCCATCAGTGGTCTTGCACCAGTCTGCATTCCCACCAGCAGTGCACGAGGTTCCTTTTTCTCCGCATCCTCGCCAGCTCTTGTCGTTTGAAGATTTGATTGATAAGCCATCTGACAGTTGTGAAGATGGTACTCCGCATTGTCGTTTTGATTTGCATCACTCGGATGATTAGTGACTATTGCAATGTTTTCATATATCTCTCTTGGCCTTCCTTCTGACTTCTTTTGAAAGTATCTATGACTATATTTAAAAATAGCATCTGCCAGTGGTGGCCAATCCTCCAATGGTAGTTATGAGTTCATGCAATTGTAAGCAATAACTTGCTGTGTTTCAATCCATTATCGCTTTTATCTATAGAATCTTCAGTTATTCCTATTCTTGTGTAAATGGGCACCCTTATATTGACGCATAGCTCAGACCAATTGATAAGCCTCATCATCTTTGCTAGCTTCTTGCTCTGTGTTATCACACAGGTTTTCCAGTAATGTCCTGCCTACACCTCAAATCTTGTCCTTGCCACAGGCAGACCACTTGCTTTTACTGATAGTGTTGAGAGCTCATTAAAGGTGACACTCTGGTTTACTAAGGGTCATCGTTACCACTGATTGATCAGTGTTTCATAGGCTTTTTCATGAACAGAGCTTGGAAATGGTAGTTTAGTTTATAAAGATTGAATTTATACATTATGCTAATACTTTCTCCTTTCAGTTTAGGGTTTTATTTCATCAGTCCGTTTCCCTCTCCAATGCATAAAATCTTGGATTTCAAAGACGCAACATAATTTCTTTATCCACAACACAACACATGGAGAGTAGTTTTCGAATAAAAACCACTAACATTGCAAAAAAAATATAGTCTCGTGAACACAACTAATGTATTTTTAAAAAGACCCTTCTCTTTTTAAAAAATTTTCTTTATCTTGGCTTAGTGTCGAGTATACTGCTTGGTATATGTAGTGACTGTTTTAATGTAAGTTGGAATAAGTTTCTCTCTTTGCGTTTTACATGCCAACCCAACGTTAAAGCACAGTTAGGTTCATCCATAACATTGCAAGCCAAGCTTTTGAGAACCAATGTTTAAATGTATGCTTTGTTTTACAATTATGTAAAATAATTGCGTTTCCATATAAGGCTATAAAAACAATATATTTATGGATCTCTAAGCTTTTGTTACTAATCTACAAAACCTATTTCTTCCCATTATTTTAATTTTAAGATATGGTTTAACCTTCTATATTATAGTAAAGTGATATACGATTTTTAATCCTACTTTCTTAAATACCCAGTTTTCTCCCACTTAAAAAAAATATACTTTTATTATTAAGAGTGGAAGGGATAGGAGAGAGAGATGAACCATCATCATATGAGAGAGAATCATTGATCACTGCCATCGCACTGCTGACCGGGAATCAAACGTTGAACCTCAGATTCATGGATCGACACTCAACCACTGACCACAGCAGCCTGG
>JAJQQW010000357.1:0-16329 GCA_025583905.1 Ia io | reverse complement strand
CCCCAAAAAAAACCTCCAGGACCTCAAGGTTCCGGGAATCATATGAGCGACAGAAGTGGGGAAGCCGAGATAAAGCTCTTGAGAAACCAGAGGCTCTCTTAAATGGGGCAACCGGGGCCCGACCCTGAAATCAGCCTCTGAGCCCCGGCGTAACCATCACGGCCTTTACCCTTGCTGGCCGCCCGACACTCGGAAGCCTCGGGGCTCTGGGCAGAGCTGCCCATCTGGTCCTTTTCGCAGAGCCAGCGCCTCCTCTTCAAGTCTAGGAAGCGGACAGTCAGCGGAGACAGGAAGGAGCAGATCTGCCCACCTCCCCTCCTGGAGCGGCGCTGAGAGTGACGTCAGCCACCCGCACACAGGCAGGCCCCCCCCCGCCACCGCCATGCCACGCTTGGACCACCCGTTCTCCTCTTACGGGCGGGGTCCTGGCCGTCTCTCCGCCGCTGCACGTGTGTCGGATGCCATCTGTGAGCGGTCTTCCTTGCGTAGGAATTCCTCCGTGATTCCAGGGACTCAGCAACCTGAGATCACAGGGAGTAGGAATGAACGCCTGCCTTCGAGTCTGCTGCGGAGTCCTCTGAACAGCGAGGCCGTCCTGAACAGGGAAAGGGAAGGCAGTGTTAGGTGGAAGAGCCGTTGGTGAAATGACCGCTCCCCAGAGCCAGAGCCTGCTGCGTTTAGCAGTCAGGAGGCACCAGCAAGATTTTAATAAAATATAAAACTCTCTTAGTGTCACCAACAAGCTCAGTAACGTTAGATCTGCTACGCGCTGTCTTGGCCCCCGTGCCCGTCCTTTTTTGAATTCCTCACTGGTACTTTACAGAAAATGAATCCAGCCCTATTCCGGCACCAATCTCCTTCCCCATTCGGTGGACAGGACTGGTTTGGGAGGTTTGGGAGCTGGAGCTGGACCCCAGCTTCTCTGTCACAGCCTGGCTGCCCTGGCAGCTACCCAGGGGGGACCTAAGGCCGCTTGAGGGGGTGTGTGGATTACACCAGGCTCCACTTGAAGTAGCAGGTTGAGAAGGTCACCTTGGACAGCTATCAAGCATTAAACACGGACCATGGAAGAACACCAAGAGCACAGAGGGGGCGGCAGGAAGCATGGGCAGATCAAGGACAGCGGAGAGGCCCATGGGCTTGCAAGGTTAGCATCTAGCGACCTGACAGTGCCCCCTGCAGACGGTGCGGGGACTTAGCGGGTCCGTGACACTGCTCAGGGGCCATGGCAGTGGAAGAGGGGATTCTCTCTGATGGAGGACACAGGCAGAGGCCCTGACCACGTGTATACATGCTCCTCGCAGCAAAGGCTATGTAATCCTCCGAAATAAATCAAACCAGATCTTTTTCAAAACATTTCTATCAGAAACCAAACAAACAAGCAAAAAAACACACAAAAAGGAAGGACAAAACAAACAAAAAATGCATTTCTGTCAAGGACCCAATATAGCTAAAGGCAATTTGTGACAATGACATTGAATTGAGAAAGTTGTCAAAACAACAAAGACTCGGGCTGTGTGTAACCCAAAATCTACATCAATGAAGGACTCTATGGAACCCCAATTAACCGTGGCCTTGACTCCCACAGCGAGAGGAGGGACAATGGTGGCGTGGATTTCCGTGAGCTTATTGGCATTTCCCTTCGTTCCGCGTTTCCTGGACGGTTCATCGCCATCACATTGGAGAGAACAGCCTGCATTTGCGGGAAAGTGACAAAGCGGCCCTGGCCGACGCCACTACGGAGACACACGCTCTCTTCGAACGCCCTTCCTCCGGGCGAGCGCTTCCCGGCGGGACCCATACCCGTGGTCCTTTATTTTCCAGGGGCTTCCCTGAGAGCGTGGGCTTGGGGTTCCGGAGGTAATCCTGCACATTTGCTTAACCACCTGAATGCAGCTCCTCAAACTCCTTGAACAACGGCTGGGAACAAAGCTGTGCCGGGTGCGAACCGTTCTCAACCTTAGTAGGAGAAAGACCAAACAGTCACCCCGGAGGCAATGAGGAAAATACAGAGAGGGGGGAGGAGACGGTTCCTCAGCCCTCGCCGAGGCTTCCCGCGCGGGGTTGCTTCAACGGCCCAGGAGAGCCTGTCCGGCTCTGTCGCCCGCCCGGGCTACCAGAGTCCTGGGAGCGAAGGGACGTGACGGGGCCAATGATGGCGCTGCTCCGGGGCTGTGGGCGGCCTCCTCTCCTGGCAACGTCTGGGAGGTATGCGGTGTGCCGTGTGGGTGCAGGGGCCTAGGCGCAGCAGCAGAGTGGCTCACTGGGCCCAAGCCCGTCTTGAGGAGCCCACGTGGGGGAGTCCAGATGGAGGAAGCCAGTGAGGTGGTGTGGTTGCTGGGAGCTGGGCCGTGTGCCGCCGGGTTTGCGTGCTACCGCTCGTTAGCCCCCCGCCAAAGCTAAAATGCTGGCCCAGGGGAGAACCGGGCCACCGCAGCAACCAGCAGCTACGCGGCTCTGTCCGAGGGAAGGGAACTGCAGAAGCCGGCTTTCCTAACCTAACCGTGATGGACGCCTATCTAAATGGCCCGTTCTACACCCCGGACCGGTCAGGAACACTCGCCTTCTTCAGAAGGAATTCAAACACGTCACGGCCCTTGGCCAGCCGGCAGCCGCCAACGTCCACGAGTCCTCGCGCGCACACTGGCTGGAGAACCTACCGGAAGAGAGCGTTTGGCATCGTTGGGAGCCCACAGGAACCCCCCCATTAGCCCACAAGCTGGGTGCCCCAAAGAACAAAAAAGACTTTGAGAAAGTTCCCCCAAAGCTCAGTGATGAGGCCACTCTTCACCACCAACGCTCCTGTTAATGACTCTCCCCCTCCTGTTCCCCACAACAAAACCCGAGACCACCTGACTCAGAGCATCGACTCCCCGACAGCCCTGAGACGGAGTGGATACGTTCTGATAAGGACATTGGCGACGGGAACGCGCTCCCTTCTCTCCAGGGCTTCCAGGCCTCACCAGCCCGAGACAAAAAGGCCCAGAATGCCCAAGGCAGCCAGCCAGCCAGACCCCACACCAAAGCACAGGTGGAGAGGAAGGGGACCAGGTTACAGGCAGGCAGGGTCGGGGGGGCATCTGGGAGGCAGCAGGGAGGTGCAGTCCCCAGGGCTGAGTGACCGCTGGAATGGGGAGGGTGTGTGATAGGGAAAGGAAGAGCCATGGGTGCTCCTGGGTGCCCCGGCTGAGCTCTGGGCAACCCTGGCAGTGATGTGGGATGTTTGACATGGAGCTTGAACCACTGTGGATGTTTGAAAATCGAGGCTGAAGCGCCAGAGAGGTTCTGAACAGGCGGTACGAATACGGACATGGGAGGCCAGCAAGGGGAGGCGCGGGTTGATGACCATTGGAGGATGGATGGAGATCAGCCGGTGTGGCAGCAATAAGGTGCAGAGATGCAGAGGGGCCTGGAGACAGGAAGGCCCCCGAGGCTCAGGGAGGACATGGGGCTCGGGAGGTTGAGGAGCAATAGTGGCTCCGGAGCCCAGGCGCTGGTCAGGGGTCAGTTCAGCGGTGGCTCAGGAAAGTCACAAAAGCAAAAGGAAGGCCTTTTGGCTGGCAGGACAAGGTTGTTTTATGACTTGCATAATAAGCCTAGAGGAACAAGGGACAGCTGGGCTTCCAAAACTCCAGCGGTGTGGGCGTGCGTGGGACTGTGGCGGAGGCCCTTGCCACACCGGCCCTACGGCAGCCAGGCCCCGCCCCTCCATCTCTGGGCAACTGTCCCTGGCCGGAGTGTGCTGTCCATCTTTCCCCCAGATTGGGGTTGTCTCTCGTTTCACACTGTCCCTCCACCACCCAGGACAGGGCCTTGGTCCGTGCAGAAAGCAGTGTGTAGCTCCAGCGCCGGTTTGAGGGCCTTGGTGTGGGTTCAGGGTGCGGTCAGAGTCCTCCGCTTCCCGTGCCACCTCGCTAACTGCGAAGGACCATTCGTGTTCGGAAGTCCCTGGGGTCCACTGAGCGCCGACGTGGCCGCGCGCGGGACCACCAAAAACCCTAGATCCAAGGTCCCCATGACCTGCCCACATCAGGGGGCCTGTGGAGGTGTATGCCTCTGGAGTTTCAAGCTCCTCGCGGTTAATGCCGAGGTAAACCACCATCCACGGAACGGCGAGAGAGACGCACAGGAATCAGTACAAGGCGGGTCAGTCGGCTGGCTGTGACAGGGGCTCTACCGGCTGGGCGGGAGGCTAATGTGACTCTAGTGAGTCAAGCCAAGGACTACCTCCCTCCTACTCATGCAACACTTCGTCCCCGGACCAATGAACAAGTCCCTGCCCCCCAATGACACTCACCAGGCTCCCATTTCCCTCGAAACCTGACACTCGTGGAGCTTTCAGGAAAACCCCTTCCCCCCACCTGTGAAACCATTTCCCCTGCGTGTGGAGCCCATGTCGCTGACTGCCTCGCGGCCCCTCTGCTGGCTCTCCCTCCCTAAGATATCCACCACGCCGTGACCCGGCAGGATACATGCATCTGGCCAGTGGAAACTTGAGGGTAGTCACCCCTTTTCCCAGTTTTGTCCAGCTAAATTCAGTGCACCGCCCTCAGCTGGTGTGGCACAGTGGGATAGAGCACCGGCTGCGACTGAAGGGTCCTGGGTTTTGTTCCGGTCAAGGGCACAGGCCCAGGCTTGGGGCTCTCCATCCATGGTGTGGGGCGTGCAGGAGGCAGAGAGTCATGATTCTCTTCTTTTTTGATGTTTCTATATCTCCTCTCATTTACTCTCTGCAATCAATAAAAATATTTTTAAAAAAGAAAAATAAATAACTCAGTGCACTACTTCTGGGGCTGGGTTTGGAGATTCCCGACTCAAAACCTGAAACATGCTTTTATATCTTACATCTTATCACAACAACAACAAAAAAATATCTTACTGTTGTTTTCTAAATGGCTTCCTTGAAAACACGGGTTATAATTTTCCAAAACGTGTATAGGCACGCAGCCATCTCGGGGCTATAGGAAAGCCACTCTGTCAGTTCAAAAACAGGGCAACGTGTAATGGTTTAGGTAAATACCCTGGAATTAACTGCATGGCTTCCAGGCACGTACACTCCAGGGGAACTGCAAACCCATTTGCTGGGTATTTTACTTTCAAATTCAGGACGCCTATAGCGAAATCGCCACATCCCACGACCAACAGGTTTCACAGGCGCGGGAAGTACGGAAGAGCGACGTACCTCCTGGAGCCAGGCTCTGCCCCCTTGCAGATGGGCTCTGGGCCCGCGCCGGGGCGGGGGATTGCCACCTTCCGGGTCTGGTGTCGTCCTCTGATTCCCAAAGCGGCTGAGTAAAAGTCCAATCTGCTGGTGCCGACACGACGCCATCTTCGCTTCTATAGAACCGACCGTTCTGATGGCGGTGGGAGGGAGGACAACAAGGGGAGAGGAGCATGCCCAGGTGTCAATGCGCTGCCCAGGAGGCACCGTGCGGCGCTTTGGGGGGGGGGCCCCCAATCCCGACCTTTTCACAAGAACGCGTAGCCAGTGGAGTGTGCTGCGTGCAGCTTTTGAACACTACGGAGGCACTGGCTGCCCCACGACGCTGCGCCGGACAAAGGCACTCCCCTCCCCCGCAGCGGGCCACAAGGGGAGGGTCTCAGATCCCCATCGAGAGGACTTGGTTCTGCTTCGCGCTGAGTCTTTTGCCTGAACCACCTCAAACAATCATAAAGGCTGCTTTAAGGAGGACGGTCAGCAACAAGGACACGGCCACCAGATAGCATCCTTACCTGCTGGCCACCCCGAGCCGACGGGGCCCCTTCAGCTTCAGAGAGCTGGTGTGGACTGCCCGGGGACGTCGATCCTCGGGGGCATGCCCTCCCGCCACAGCCCGGGCCATGCTCCCCTTGGGCTTTCTCAGACAGCAACGGCTACGGGCTGGGGCTGGCCCGTGGCCACCCGGCTGGAGTTTAAAGTGCCGGGCCAGTCCCCCCTTCCCTATGTATGACTTTCCACACGTCTGACACATGAAGGCTCTGGGCACTCAGGAGCCACCTCGGCAAGTCAAGAGCGCATGCTTGTCCCTCGGCTCCTCCTCCTCTTCCACAGCTCAGTTCGGATTATTCTGTCCGAGTCGAGCATGGGTTGGCTGTCGGTCAAATCCTTCCTCCTTATGAATTTATAATCTTTGGCTTTATAACATTGGAGGTCGAGTTTCCGCCAGACGTGTTTTCAATTTTAAAGATTTTTTTTAGTTTCTCAGTGTGTTTTGTATGCAAGTGGAAATAATGAATTTGCGAAACTGGATGAAACAGATGTTACTGCTTGCAGGTCGAGGGCTGCCCCAGGGGCCCGACGGGGCACGGGTCCATCTGGCGCCTGGGGCGGCCACTAAGTCTCACCGCAAGGGACGTGGGTGGCGGGCAGTGGCCTCTGGAGCAGCACACGGTCAGAGAGGCTGCGGCCGGAGTGCTCAGGAGGGGCTGTGCCCTGAGCGCCGAGGGCTGGCGTCGCTGTGCCCCAATACGCGGCAGTTGCCTTCCGGGCGGCTGGCTCAGCCGGGCCGTCCTGGGATGGGACGGTGGCCAGCTGGGGCTTCGGGCCCTTTCCTGACCTTTTGTTTCTCCAGAGGTTACCGTGACACAGATGGTTTCCAGTTGCTTAAAGAGAGAAGCAATTTAGCTTATCAATGTTTCTGCATTTTTGCTCTCACCTTAAATCCACCATAGACAATTTTCTAACATTATAAATATGCACCCGGCCGTCGGGCTGACTTGTTGGGTGTTGTCCCAGATGCACTGAAAGGATGCTGCTGGTTCACATTCCCGGGCAGCGGCGGTGCTGCCAGGGTTCTGGGCTTGATCCTTGGTATGGGAGTGTGAAGAGGCAACCAATCAATGTTTTGTCTTCACACTGATGTTTCTCTCTCTTCCCTCCCCCTCTCTCTTAATTATCTATAAAAATCTTTCTAAATATATAAATTATTGCCCTACCATCATGGTCAGTCGGTTCTACAGTGACCTATAAAATCAGGAGGGTCACGGTTCAATTCCGTCAGGCTCATGACGGGTTGCAGGCTCCCTTCCAAGTTTCGGGCCCATTCCAGTGTGGGCAGGTGGCAGGCCAATCAATGATTTCTGTCTCATCATTGACATTCTATCTCTCTCCCCTCTGACAAATCATTAAAAATGTATGAAAAAATAAATAGAATTATAAAAGCATCTCAGGTATATAAAAGTCTATGTAACATAGGGGTGTTCCAATTCGTATACACACACTTTGATAATTATAAAAGCAAGTGCTTATTCAAATACATTTCATTTTTGAAATTGAGCTGTCCAGCTGTGAAGTGTGTCGTTTTGGGGACTGCCTGCATATCTGTATGTTATAGTGATGTTTCTGTACCTTCCTGCCAAAAACACCAAGTGATACATTTGCTCATCCATAGGTTAGTGTGAGACATTTGCAAACTCCTATCTAATAAAGAGGGAATATGCTAATTGACCCTCATGCTGTTGGCAAAGATGGCGGTTGCCCAAGCAATAAGGAGGAAATGCTTAATTGAATGTCACACCCTTAAAGATGCGGCCACAAGCCAATAAGGAGGGGAATATGCTAATGACTGTCACCACCCTCAATGGCAGTGCCAATAGCCATTAAGGAGGGATATATGCTAATTGACTGCCACCCTCAAAAGATGGTGGTGCCACAGCAAATAAGGAGGGAATATGACAATTGACTGCACATCCCAAGATGGCAGCACCCAGGTCCATCAGCCCCTCCTGGGTGGCACTGACTCCTCTCCCCTGCAAACTGTGCACCACGGTGGCAGGTGGCCTTGCTTTTCATGTCTGCATTCTTAGGGGAACCACTCTGCCTTCAGAATCAGCAGTGGAGCTGTTGAAAGTACAGATTTGGGGCAGGAGGTCCCGATTCAAGTAGTTGCGGGGTGACTGAGGCAGGGCTGGGAATCTGCACGCATCCTCCGGTAAGGCTGGGCTTTGCTTATGTTTACACTGGCACCCAGAGAGACTTAGTAAAAGTCTGCCAAATCGAATATGAAACATGTAACGAAGTATATAGTGTAATCCCACATGGCAAACCAGTGTAACAGCTGATTAAAAATTTAGGGCCATTTTTGTACTGTGCGTAGTTCTGAAACTATGGGTTTTGGCGCACGCATGCCATTCTATATTTTTTACTAGAGGCCGGTGCATGAAAATTCATGCACTTGGGGGGGGGGGGTCCCTCAGCCCGGGCCTGCCCGCTTAACAGCTCTGGGAAGGCCCTTAGGGTTGGGAAGGTTGACATGGTGATCTGGGGAAGGCGTTGCCCCAGCACTCCTCTGTGCTGCCTGCCCTGGTTTACCTGAGCCTCGGGCGGCCTGGGCAGTGCTGAGGCAGCCCACCATCTGAGGCTTGCCTGCGCCTTCAGGTTGGCCCTGGGCATCTGGGGCTGAGGAGACTGAGGGACTCCCGGAGGAGGTGCCCTGCCCATGAGGGGTGGGTCCCAGAAGAGATGACCTCGGGGGCGGGGGGGGAGGGCTGGGACGGCTTGAGTAGAATTTTTCCAAGGTGGAAGGGTATTTAGGTTGTAGAAAAACAGGGCATCGGCTAAACAGAGAAGCTCAAGCTGTGTTTCTGTGGGGCAGGAACGGGAGGGACGGGGACAGCCTGATACCGTGGGGTTGTGTCCACTGGGTCTGTTGCCCTTTCCGATCCACACCACCCCACAGGACCACCTTCTCTAATGCACCCCACCAAACACCCAGCATGCCGCTCCTCTTTCGCATTTTCAATGGCACCCCCTTCCCAATTAGTGCAGACACCACCTCTTCACAAAACCGCGTTCTGACTCCTCAGCCAGAATCCTTTCTCTAAAGCATTTAGTCCTGACCTGTGCCTCTTGCTTTCTTTTCTTTAAATATGTTTTTATTGCCTTTTAGAGAGAGCAAGGGAGGGAGAAGGATAGAGAGAGAATACATGTGTCCCTGTCGGGAACCATCCAGTGGCCTCTTGGTTCTTAGGTTGACGCTCAACATGAGCAACACCGGCAGTGTGCCTCCTTCTTTCTGACTGTGATCAGAAGTCTGGAGTCCTGTTCATACCTCCCTGGTTAGATTATTTCCCCCTTTGGGGCAAGGGGCAACATATGGTTTGCCTCTGTGGCACTGATGGTGCCTCAAGAGTATTAGCTGAACAGGGCCGCACAATTACATTATTGTGATTTCAGGTAGAAATTTATATATCCTCCCTTGAAATATACATGCTTTTATTGCATATAGCATTATTAAATATAAATTAGTTTTCTTGAAATATTTAAAAATAATTTAAAACTATTTTTTTAAAACAAAACACACACACACAATGTATTTATCTCCTCCCAATTAGCTGAGCTACAGAACACAATGTGGCCTTCTAACTCTATTTGGTTGCTTTAATTTGGGTAGGGAAAATGTCCATTATTGGGAATCTTTCACTTAGTTGACATTACTAACCCAAAAAGCGGTGGCCGCACTTTTAAACAGGCCCTGGGAGTGCAGCCACAACCGGGGACCCTGGGGCTGCACCTACCCTCTCTGTGCGCGTTCCTCGTCTGTAAAACGCTGACACCAACCGTGTGTGTGGATGCTGTGGCCACACTGTGCGCAGCCGGGGCATGGCACGGTGGGCAGCGTCTGCAATGGGACAGCCGCCCTCACCCTCTGACTGCGGCAGACTGCTGTGCCCAGCGCCATGCGCTGAGGAAAGCAGTCGGGCAGGAATTCATAACTTGTTTCCCAAAACTTGAGCTGAGAAACTCTCACGTCTCGATGAGGACCTGGTACAGCTCCAAGAAGCCACATCACCAGAGTGGGGGGCAGGGGACCTGGAAATGAGGATTGTGGCCTTCTGTTCTCTGCCCCAAGTCCTGGTAAGAACGGCCTCCTGCCCTTCACAGCCAGTGCAGCAAGGGGAAGGGACTGGGCTTCGGCGTGACAAGACCTGTTTCATTCCCAGCTTCCCTAAGAAACAAGGAGCCGTGGTACCCTGGAAATAACGCACTGAGGAAGGGTGGATACCCTAAAATAATGCCACTGAGGAAGGAGGTACCCTGGTAAATACGCCACTGAGGAAAGGTGGTACCTGAAATAATAGCACACTGGAGGAAGGTGGTACCTGGAAAATAATGCCACTGAGGAAGGAGGTTACCCTGGAAATAATGCACTGAGGAAGGAGACGGTACCCTGGAAAATAACGCCACTGAGGAAAGGTGGTACCCCTAATAATAATGCCACTGAGGAAAGGTGGTTACCCCTGGAAATAATGCCTCTGAGGAAGGTGGTTCCCTCGGAATAATGCCACTGGAGGAAGGTGGTGGTACCCTAAAATATGCCACTGAGGGAAGGTGGTACCTCTGGAATAATGCCCCCTGTGGAAGGTTGGTACCCTGGAAATAATGCCACTGAGGAAGGGACGGTACCTGGAAATAATTGCACTGGGAAGGGGTACCCTGGAAAATAATGCCACGAGGGAAGGGATGGTACCATGATGAAAATTGCCACTGAAGGAAGGTGTCTGGTACTGGAAATATGCCACTGAGGAAGGTCGGTTCCCTGGAAATAATGCCTCTGAGGAAGGAGGTACCTGGAAATAATGCCATGAGGAAGGAGGTACCCTGGTAAAATAACGCCACTGAGGAAGGTGGTTACCTAAAATAATGCACTGAGGAAGGGTGGTACCCTGGAAATAATTGCACGTGAGGAAGGAGTGTACCCTGAGAAAATAATGCCACTGAGGAAGGTGGTACCTGGAGGGGGGGGGGGGGTGGGGGGGGGGGGGGGGGGGGGGGGGGGGGGGGAAATAATGCCACTGAGGAAGGAGGTTACCCTGGGAAATAATCCACTGAGGAAGGAGGTTTTGTGGCATGTTTTTGCATATCATTCATGAAGTGGATGGCAGGGCCGTGCTGAGCACCGATGTTACAAACCCAGCGCCTACAGTTCAGGGCCGCTAAGTCTGCACCACCATCGGAAGGGACTCGATTCTGCGCGGCCGGCGGGGGCTCCGGGGTTGAGCACCCGCCTAGGATCCGGGCGGTCACGGTTCCATGCCCCAGGAGGCAGCCGATCAAGGATTCTCTCATCACTGAGTTTTCTCTCTCCCTACTCTCTGAAATCATTAAAAAAATACATTTTTGAGAAAGAATGTACTTAATTCTGTCCCGAGTCGGCAGAAGCTGCCACTCTGAACATAGCGTCTATCGGCGTTGGATCACTTTGAAACTTCCGGAGTCTACGTCGGCCAGGCCTGAGCGCAGGCCCCGCGACCCGCGGCCCCCGGGGCTCACAGCACCTGCCTGGCGTCTCCGGGACTCGCTGTGTACGCTGCCAGGGGCCGGTAAGTGCTGCAGGGAACGGCGGGGCCTGCGGGCGGGCCGGGCGCAGGGCGGCGGAGGGCCCCGGCGGGGGCGAGGGAGGCTCCGGGCAGGCGCGTGGCGCTGCCGGGACCCCGGCGGAGACCGCGAGGCGTCCCAGGGATGTCCAGTGCGGGGACCCCGAGTCTGGACGGGGGGGGGCCCGGGGCGGACGTGGGGGGCCGCACCCGGCCGGCAGCTTCCAGGCCGATGCGGTGCCCCGGCCCGTCCCACCAAACGTCCCTCCCGGCGAATCACATGGGGCGGCGGCGGGCCCGGCGGGCGCGGCGGGCGCGCGAGCTGGGCGCTGGGAACCGGCATGCGGCGCCGGCACCGCGGGACGGAAGTGCGGGGCTGCCGCCTGGGCCACCTGATCCAGTGGACCTTGCCGCCAGCGATAGGGGCCAGCGGGGCCAGGCGCGAGGCGCCGCCGCTCCGGCACGGGGGGCCCCGCGTCGGAGCCGCCATGGGTCCGGCGCAGGGGACTCGAACCGGAGGCCGGCCCGCTCATTGCCTCACGGGGAAAGGGGCGGTAGAGTGCCGGGCGGGCCAAAGAAGCCTCGGAAGGCGACCAGAGATGGGAGACGCCGGTCAGGGCGGGGTCTAGCGTTGGCCCCGGCCACCTCGCTACCCAGCGCCAGGAACAGCAAACAGCCACCTTGACTTACCCTCAGGGGTCACTCGGGCTCTTTTCAGAACTTTTCCTCTTCCCATTTAGGTTCGGTTGTGAGGGCCCGCAAGTTAACTGACAATAGACAGATTAATTAGAGAAAAAGTCAAATGTAATCACTGTGTTTTATTCATGTACCTACCAGGATTCACAGAGTGAGAAAATAAAGATACTTAAGAGGAAGAGTGTGGGAAGTGTGTGCACCATTTAGTAGGGGGAGGGAGGGGAGGGGGCACCTGGGGGGGCGACGGCCTGCTAGGCAGGTGGAATAGGGCCCGTTCCCACAGCAGGTGGGACTATGACGTTTGGTACGATGCCCATTTAGGGGTTCATGGTGTTTAGTCTTTCCCGTCGATCCCGGGAAGGCCAATTTGTGACAGTTAATTGTCTGAGTTCTTTGTGGAGGCTTTGCTATTTTAGGCAGAAAAGACTGTTCAGGGAAGTCAGTGACTTTTGTCAAAGTATTTTTTATGTCACGCGGCATATTCTGGGACCCCTTCAAGCCTCGTCAAGAAAGTGGGTGCACGAAGGGGCAGCGGTTCAGCTGCTCATCCTCGTCTGTTGTGTCCCGGCATCTAACAAGGTGCCTGAACAGACATCCAGGAACGTGACATGCAGCCTCGTGTTGCGGACGCCAAGGCCTGGCCCCTTTGGTTACAGACGTTCTCACTGGAGTTCTTTTTTAAAAATAATGTATTTTTATGATTTCAGAGAGGAAGGGAGGAGGGGGAGGAGAGAGAGAGAAACGTTCATGATGAAGAAGAGAATCATTGAGTGCTGCCTCCTGGATGCCCCTACTGAGGGAGCGAGCTCACAAGTCCCAGCAGGTACCTTGGCCTGACTCAAACCCGGAACCTTCAGTCCGACAGTCTCACCCTCTTTCCACTGAGCCAAGCTAGCTAGGGCCCTCACGGGAGAATTTTTCGAAGATGTCTTGGAACCCTTGCTCTGGACCTGTTTATAAAAGGCATTGAACATTATTCTAACCTGTTGGCTCAGTGGATAGAGCGCTCGGATGCGGACTGACAGGGTCCCAGCGTTCTGATTTCCGGTCAGGGGCATGTACTCTCGGTTGCTGGGGGCCACACCAAGAGTATGAGGTGGTGCAGGAGGCAGATGATCGATGTTTCTCTATCATCGATGTTTTCTAACTCTCTATCCCTCTCTCTTCTCTCTGTAAAAAAAATATAATAATTAAATAAAAAATCAATAAAATTATTAAAAAATATAAATTGCATCTTCCTTCTGGGTTTTTAAAAAAAACAAATAAAAAATAAAAGGAACCATTGACCTTAAAAGCTGGCGGGCTAGGTGTTGATCAATGTTGAGCACCGATTCTGGACCTTGAACCTGGAGTGGTCATGGTTTCAAATTCCCCGTGAGGGCTTGATCCCCAGTATGGGGGATTCTTCTTCTCCTTAAGTTTTCTCTCTGCCCTCTAGCCTTCAGCTTCCTCTCTGAAATCAATAAAATCTGTCTTGGGGTCTGTGTGTGTTTTTTAAGCTGGCTCGTGCTTATCTAAAACACTCCTGACGACTCACTTGCAGACATTGAGCCTGAGCGAGAAATGAATCCCGTTGCCATCCTGGCTGCAAACTGCAGATGATTTCAGAGGTGGAAGGCGGGGGAGGCCGCAGATCTCTCTGAAAAAAGCATAAAAAAGTAGCAAGACGGCCTGGACCTGGCGGCTCAGTAGTTGGGGGCCGTCCTGACACTCGAGGTTGACTGCCAGGTCTGGGGCACACACAAGCTCAACTCTAAAACGCCCTAACAACAGGAAAGAAGGCTTCCCCAGCCAGGACCGCACTCCTGAAACACGGCCCCGGGCCAGGGCACTGACCAGTGGGGCTGGCGTTTGCTGGCTGCACTTTCTGTGCGGGACCCGCCCGGGGCTCTTCTCAGGACGTCTGTGCGATGCATTCACTACAAGTCCGGATTTCACTCTAAGAGCCCGGGACACCGGGGTCTCCCCAGGGCCCTCGGAAGCTCTGCATCGGGAAGCCACAGTCGGTAGCCCTGAGAGCCTTACTAAGCAAGACCCGAAGGGCGCCGCGGGGTGCGGCGCGCGGGGGCTCGGGGTAAACATGTCACTGCCAGCACGCGTGCGGGATTCCTGCTCTCTCTGCCCCCGGCCGGCTGCGACAAGTTCGTGGCGGAGGTCCGGAATGTTGGCGACTCTCTCCTGTTTGCACCCGGCTTTACAGATCTCAAAAGGCATTTTGGAAATACGCTGTAAAAAACAATTAGTCACTGGATTTCGCTAAAAGAACACACTCGCCCTGGCCCGTACGGGGATCGAACCGCGACTTGGCGTTATTAGCACCACGCCCTAAACCAACTGAGCTAACCGGCCAGCCGATGGCTGGGGCCGCACTATGCCTGTGAGGGTTCCAAGCTGCGCTCCCAGGCGGACTCGGGGCGCCGGCTCCTTCCCTCGGCGCTGTCGTCACTCCCGGAGCCCAGGAGAAGCCCGAGGCCCCGGAGCTATCCCGAACCTGGCAGGCGGCTTCTTCAGCGGATGGAGTCTTTCTCGGGGAAAATGCAAATTGTCTTCCCTCGGAGAAGGCTTCCAAACACTGCCAACTCATGCTAGTTTTACCTCCGAGGATACCTTGACAAGCCGCCGGGACACTTCGTGCACCCAGAGCTGTTCGCTCTTGGCTAATTAAAGCTTAGAAAATGAACAGAAAACCCAGATAGCGACAAAGGACCACCGACTTTCCACCGCCGATCACCACCAGCGTGGGACCTTGGCTCATCCTTCCTTCCATTTTTTTTTTTTTTTCACTGTACCAGACATGCACAGGGTGTCGCCCAAAATGTATGCAGATTTTACAGCTCATAGCTCAAATTGATTGTTTCTTTCTTTTCAGATTTAACCCACAGGAATATTTCAATATTTCAATGTGTGTATACTTTTTTGGGACACCCTGTGTGTGTGTAGTGTGTGTGTGTGTGTGTGTGTGTGTATACACACACACATATATATATTTCAGTATATCCTTGCTTAAAGATATCATTATAATCTCGCGTTTTTTACTTAGTATTTAAGTCTATCCCTAAATAATTGCAAATGCCATTTGAACGGTTCCTCGTGTCTCATCCCCTTTTATATCTGTCCCCCTGGAAAAAAGTCTTCATTTGCCCTCCTGATTAACGAGGCACATGAATAAATCTGGGAATAGCTGTGGGTGGGCCAACCGACATTAATTCACTCCGGAGGGCCAGGGGCCCTGCACGCAATGAAATAAAGCAGAGAGAAGTGTTGGGAAGACAACACTCAATCATGTCGGATCCTCAAACCGTGTGTCCCAGGGGCCAAGCTCTCTGAGGGGGGGGCGGCCACTGGCACCCTGAGAGGTCCCCTTGGTCTGAATGCTCACAAAAACTGCCTCACAAGCCCGTGTTTCATCTAGTTCCCGCTGCAAGCAGAAAACCCAGTCTAGACTCATCCACGAACAGATTTAGTTAGAAGGGATGTTAGGTGGACACCGGGAAGGTTAGAGGCCAGACTTAGGACCAAACCGACCACCTCCGTCAAAAAAATAGGTCATTCAGCTGACAGTGCCCAAACCGGACAACCAGCCAGGAGTAAAATAGGTGATCCAGGCCACTGGGGTAGCAGTGGAGGGGACAGAGCGGGCGGAGCCGCTCAGGCTGTGCTCAGGCTCCTGTAAAGAAAGCGTTGCTGGGTCATGGAGGGCAAGACTCATGAGGACAGGCCACACTTGGCAGTGTTCTGAAGGGCAACGGTGTGTAAGTGTAGACCAAAGTGGGTAGAGCCCTTGGCAGAGGAGTGCATGGTGATGGCAGGCATCCTCTCCGTTTGCTTACATCAGAGCTTGGCACTGTTTGCACAGTACATGTTAAATACAGGAGGAAGATGGATGAATGAGCCATTTAAAAAAAATCTTACATTTTAAAAACATAGTCATTTCTCTGTTCAAAACACTCCACTTCTGGCAGGGCCTGATCCGATGGCCAGATTTAGCCAAAAAAATTTCATATAAGTATGTGTATGCCATATTCGGACATACTTATACTAACTGGTAGTTGTGTATCTGAAATTCAACTTGAACTAGAAGTTCCTGCTTTACTGGCAAACCCTACACCAGAGTACCAGCCTTTGGAAAGCACATCTAAGAGGGGGATGTCCACATGGGTCTGGGTGCAGGGGACAGAGGTGAGGAGAGGAGGAGAACAGAGGCTTGGTGGGAGGTGGTGAAACGGTGTGCTGAGCAGTTTAGGGTGGAGGGAGGGGATTGTCTTGGGGACATCCAAGCTGGGAAACAGGTCTGGAGCTCCAGGAGAGGCTGGGCTA
>JAJQQW010001047.1:10000-12500 GCA_025583905.1 Ia io | reverse complement strand
TTTTTTTTTTTTTTTTTTTTTTTTTTTTTTTTTTTTTTTTTTTTTTTTTTTTTTTTTTTTTTTTTTTTTTTTTTTTTTTTTTTTTTTTTTTTTTTTTTTTTTTTTTTTTTTTTTTTTTTTTTTTTTTTTTTTTTTTTTTTTTTTTTTTTTTTTTTTTTTTTTTTTTTTTTTTTTTTTTTTTTTTTTTTTTTTTTTTTTTTTTTTTTTTTTTTTTTTTTTTTTTTTTTTTTTTTTTTTTTTTTTTTTTTTTTTTTTTTTTTTTTTTTTTTTTTTTTTTTTTTTTTTTTTTTTTTTTTTTTTTTTTTTTTTTTTTTTTTTTTTTTTTTTTTTTTTTTTTTTTTTTTTTTTTTTTTTTTTTTTTTTTTTTTTTTTTTTTTTTTTTTTTTTTTTTTTTTTTTTTTTTTTTTTTTTTTTTTTTTTTTTTTTTTTTTTTTTTTTTTTTTTTTTTTTTTTTTTTTTTTTTTTTTTTTTTTTTTTTTTTTTTTTTTTTTTTTTTTTTTTTTTTTTTTTTTTTTTTTTTTTTTTTTTTTTTTTTTTTTTTTTTTTTTTTTTTTTTTTTTTTTTTTTTTTTTTTTTTTTTTTTTTTTTTTTTTTTTTTTTTTTTTTTTTTTTTTTTTTTTTTTTTTTTTTTTTTTTTTTTTTTTTTTTTTTTTTTTTTTTTTTTTTTTTTTTTTTTTTTTTTTTTTTTTTTTTTTTTTTTTTTTTTTTTTTTTTTTTTTTTTTTTTTTTTTTTTTTTTTTTTTTTTTTTTTTTTTTTTTTTTTTTTTTTTTTTTTTTTTTTTTTTTTTTTTTTTTTTTTTTTTTTTTTTTTTTTTTTTTTTTTTTTTTTTTTTTTTTTTTTTTTTTTTTTTTTTTTTTTTTTTTTTTTTTTTTTTTTTTTTTTTTTTTTTTTTTTTTTTTTTTTTTTTTTTTTTTTTTTTTTTTTTTTTTTTTTTTTTTTTTTTTTTTTTTTTTTTTTTTTTTTTTTTTTTTTTTTTTTTTTTTTTTTTTTTTTTTTTTTTTTTTTTTTTTTTTTTTTTTTTTTTTTTTTTTTTTTTTTTTTTTTTTTTTTTTTTTTTTTTTTTTTTTTTTTTTTTTTTTTTTTTTTTTTTTTTTTTTTTTTTTTTTTTTTTTTTTTTTTTTTTTTTTTTTTTTTTTTTTTTTTTTTTTTTTTTTTTTTTTTTTTTTTTTTTTTTTTTTTTTTTTTTTTTTTTTTTTTTTTTTTTTTTTTTTTTTTTTTTTTTTTTTTTTTTTTTTTTTTTTTTTTTTTTTTTTTTTTTTTTTTTTTTTTTTTTTTTTTTTTTTTTTTTTTTTTTTTTTTTTTTTTTTTTTTTTTTTTTTTTTTTTTTTTTTTTTTTTTTTTTTTTTTTTTTTTTTTTTTTTTTTTTTTTTTTTTTTTTTTTTTTTTTTTTTTTTTTTTTTTTTTTTTTTTTTTTTTTTTTTTTTTTTTTTTTTTTTTTTTTTTTTTTTTTTTTTTTTTTTTTTTTTTTTTTTTTTTTTTTTTTTTTTTTTTTTTTTTTTTTTTTTTTTTTTTTTTTTTTTTTTTTTTTTTTTTTTTTTTTTTTTTTTTTTTTTTTTTTTTTTTTTTTTTTTTTTTTTTTTTTTTTTTTTTTTTTTTTTTTTTTTTTTTTTTTTTTTTTTTTTTTTTTTTTTTTTTTTTTTTTTTTTTTTTTTTTTTTTTTTTTTTTTTTTTTTTTTTTTTTTTTTTTTTTTTTTTTTTTTTTTTTTTTTTTTTTTTTTTTTTTTTTTTTTTTTTTTTTTTTTTTTTTTTTTTTTTTTTTTTTTTTTTTTTTTTTTTTTTTTTTTTTTTTTTTTTTTTTTTTTTTTTTTTTTTTTTTTTTTTTTTTTTTTTTTTTTTTTTTTTTTTTTTTTCTTTTTTTTTTTTTTTTTTTTTTTTTTTTTTTTTTTTTTTTTTTTTTTTTTTTTTTTTTTTTTTTTTTTTTTTTTTTTTTTTTTTTTTTTTTTTTTTTTTTTTTTTTTTTTTTTTTTTTTTTTTTTTTTTTTTTTTTTTTTTTTTTTTTTTTTTTTTTTTTTTTTTTTTTTTTTTTTTTTTTTTTTTTTTTTTTTTTTTTTTTTTTTTTTTTTTTTTTTTTTTTTTTTTTTTTTTTTTTTTTTTTTTTTTTTTTTTTTTTTTTTTTTTTTTTTTTTTTTTTTTTTTTTTTTTTTTTTTTTTTTTTTTTTTTTTTTTTTTTTTTTTTTTTTTTTTTTTTTTTTTTTTTTTTTTTTTTTTTTTTTTTTTTTTTTTTTTTTTTTTTTTTTTTTTTTTTTTTTTTTTTTTTTTTTTTTTTTTTTTTTTTTTTTTTTTTTTTTTTTTTTTTTTTTTTTTTTTTTTTTTTTTTTTTTTTTTTTTTTTTTTTTTTTAATTTTTTTTTTTTTTTTTTTTTTTTTTTTTTTTTTTTTTTTTTTTTTTTTTTTTTTTTTTTTTTTTTTTTTTTTTTTTTTTTTTTTTTTTTTTTTTTTTTTTTTTTTTTTTTTTTTTTTTTTTTTTTTTTTTTTTTTTTTTTTTTTTTTTTTTTTTTTT